>JAUEPR010000023.1:600000-815415 GCA_030435655.1 Armillaria novae-zelandiae
CCGCTTAAAGGTGAATATACAGGTCAAACGTGTTTGTGTGTATATCTTCAGTGGTCATTTTCTTCCTGACTTGACGCGTCTACCATTGTTGACTTATAGTTCGATATAACCATTGATTCCCATCCTGCGGGGAAATTGGTTTTTCGCCTGTACGATGATATCGTCCCAAGGACAGCGAAAAACTTTCGGGAGCTTGCCACGGGTCAGCATGGATTTGGATATGCAGGCTGTAGTTTCCATCGTATAATACCAGGTGTGAGTATCTTCTTCAATAAAGATAATCTTATGCCGGGAATTAATCGGCCCTAGTTTATGATCCAGGCGGGTGACTTTACCGCGCACAATGGGACGGGCGGAAAGTCGATATATGGCTTGAAGTTTCGAGGTGAGCGTCCTCGGGTCGTCTAATTCTGGCCCGGAGTGACTGGACTCGTCTAGACGAGAGCTTCAGAAGAAAACACGACCGACCTGGACTTTTGTCCATGGCAAACGCCGGTCCAAACACTAATGGTTCTCAGGTATATGTCTTCTCTTGATTGTATCTGGACATCTGACTTACATCGATTCAGTTTTTCATCACAACTGTAAAAACTCCTTGGGTAAGTCTCACGATGTCCTATCGTCACAAGGTACTCACCGCTGTTCCCATTAGCTTGACGGACGACATGTGGTGTTCGGAGAAGTTGTAGAAGGTATGGATCTTGTGAAGGAGATCGAAATGATAGGTACCTGCAAGTGGCGCACCAAAAAAGAAGGTGGATATTTCAGCGTCAGGCACTCTTGAGTGAACCGCACCTTGTTTAAATTTTACTACCTCTGCTTTGTGTTGTCGTATATCGTCTTTATGTTACTCCATATCTACCTTACATAATGCTACTACTGATGTTCTATATTCACAAAAATTTCCGTTACTGCTGGGCGAGCGCTTCGTGAGTTGCTGGCATCAATCATTTTTAGACGTCTATCGTTAGAGTAAAAGCACACCTTGGAACATGTTCAACCAACCGATCCAAATCGTTGATCCAATAAGAATACCTAACAACTCTCCTCGATCCTATGCCAAGAGATGTCAAGGAAGTAATGATTGCGGCGCCGTCGCCACGGGTCCACGTATTCTTAAGCCACCCGAGGCCGTGAAAATAGCGCGAGATAGAAATAGTTCAAGAAAGACGTCTGTAGCATCACATCTCTAGAACGGCATCCCATCGTCCCTCCATACCAAACTCAAACCTCTCTTTATGATCTTGTAATGCTAACGCGATACTACCCCATTTCCCTTCTCCTCTTGCCACTAATCGAACCTCGACGCCTGTTAAAATAGAAACCGTCTCCGCTTGAGCAATCTTGTCGCTTAGCACCCGATGAGTGTCAACGCCAACATCGTCTGAGGGTGAGACTGTATGTCCTTGCCTCAAGTGCGTAAGGTCTGTTTCGACAAGAATTTTCTTTATTGTGCGTGGGAACTGGACTCTACTGGGCGTGGCCGGCGTTGACTCTGGGATAACACCGAGAGATTTCTCGACTTCTGGGAGAGATATGCCGCGCTCGAGGACATATAAATGCGTGAGAAACGGACACCCCCAAGTAATGTTTCTGATTAGCATTTCCCCACCCGAAAGCGTAGATATGTGTAATCGCCGGAGGGAAGGGATCGCCTCTCGGTCCGTGAAGGTGTTGAAGTGACCGTACAAAGTCAATTCTTCGAGATGCGGGAAGTGAAGACCTTGTGGAAGTATAGGATTACTGAGGAATAAGAGATGTGTTGTTAGTGTGACCAGCGTCTGCGAGACAAGCCGCAGAATTCTCGTCATGGAGTCATATACCTGGGTCGGGTAGATCCTAGTATCTGGCCCAGGATATGTGGACGCGATTAAGAGATGATAAACAACCCTTTCATCTAAAGACAACCTTTCCAAATGCTCTCTCAACCCGATAATCTGCCTGGCGCTTGTTACACAGAGTGAGTTCAGCCGAAGGGGTTGGACCAGGTCGCGTGCCAGCTTGCTGACAAGGGAGATAGAACGACCTGTTTGCCCTCCGTCAGTGCAGGAAAACTCGAAAATGTGGATCCAGATTTCGCAAGGGAAAGTATCCATGTCGTGGTCACTGGTCAAGCGCCAAAAAAACGCGGGGACCAGAGTACGCCACCCCCTAACAAAGGCAAAGTTCGGCGATGCGTCATCATTTGTGATCATTCGAGGTTCTTACCGCCGGCGGTCGGACAGGCGAGGGTCTTTCCATAGAAGGGGTTTCTGTGACTCTTTCATCTTGAACATTAGGCTATTTCATTCTAGCTCCTCAGGTTGTGTATATTTCCGCTTTGGTACGTGGCACATTATTGTCATTGACACGATTGTGTTATTACGGTGGGTGCGATATCGACAGAGGCAACGGATGGGGTTTAGAAAATCAATATGATCATCTGGTTGATCGATCTTACATCTTATACTAATGATTGAATCTGTGGATTTTGTCGGGACCGTCGCTATGCTGGTACCGCCACCGCTGACCAGATAACTCGGAAGTTACTATTCATCCGAATTGATACGAATATTGTCCGCCTATGGTCCATCTTACTAGACTACTTTGTTGGAGGTTGACGCAGATAAGGTTCAGTTATTCTTGGATTCGAAAGACCGAGAGGTTCAACAGCGTCGCATACGCTACCATTCGGCTCGAGGATGTGGCGGCGGTATTTCTTGACTCTAGTCAATACTTCAATTTCCTCGTCAGAAACTGCCGTGAAAGTTTTCTGTGGGAATAAGGGTAATGCGCTACCAGTTGTTGGCCAGTAGATGACCTCTTTACTACGTAAGTCATCTAAGCGAAGACCGTCCAGATGGAAGCTCAAAGTAACATAACGGAAAAACGAACCCTTCAAGGGAGAGCACAAGGTATAATGAGGTACATTACTCCATCTGGACCGAGGCCAGATCTTGAGTGAATCGACTCAATTTTGTCTGCGGTGTGGCGTGGCATAACACGCCTTCGACGCATGCACTAGAGGAGGTGAGTCCGGGTCTGACGTCATTCACATCTAACTGACTAGGGGAACAGATTCATGGGGATATCTCCTCTATATTGATTTAAACCATCAAGTTCAAGAGGCTGCTACAGACAGGCATACTATTTTTACACCCATGACACATACACTGGCAAATCGAATATAGAAGCAGAGTAGTACTATAGTAGTGCTACCCCGGATGTAAACCTTACTGGATAAGTCACAATACAGTGTTGAGTCTACTACATTTACATTTGTATTTGGGCTCTCCTAGCATATGTAAGGGTATCGAACTAGGAAGCCCGGCAGCATTGCATACAACTATGACGAGAGTTCAAAGTCCAGAGCATCGCGTTCACACGAGGCCCTTTCCCGGCTGACCACGGGGTCTTGGGAAGATTTATTCACGGCTTCACGCGCACATCTTACCTAGAAGGGCCGAACTTGATGAATCATGTCTGTAGTGGCTGAAGAATAAGTATAAAGAATATTTAATGTGAGGGGATGCATAGCAGTAAACCGTGTGCCTGTATTTAACCTCATTTGACCTTGTCGTTCCGAGTCGCGGTTATATTCGAAAGGCTCAATTCAGATATGAAGCATCACCGTCGCAGCCTTTGGGTTTGTTCTTTAATGGCAACCCGCAGGCTGAACACTGATGACTGATATTCTAAATTGAGTGTTATTGAACGTCTATTCCAAATCGGCGTCAATCCATTTTAGAGCAGGCGATAGAGAAGCTGAGCTGGATTGGTGACACATATGCTCGTGCCGCTTTGTTGGGAGCAGAGTGATGGTCAAAAAGCCGCGGACCAGAAGATGGCAAGTAATCTTTACGAGACAATCAACTTCAAACCAAATCTCTTTGCGGCATAACAAAGAGACGCAGAGGCCACTACCCTGTTGAATGGTGATGCCCTTGTAGATAAATTATCCTCCGCAGCTGCGAACAATCAGTTACACCGAGGTCTTTGATAGGTGAGTATCCATGGTTGGCAAGCCTGCATCAGCTGTGAAGTAGAAGACGGGATGATAGTAATCATGGACTGAAACAGGTGGGGGTTCCGAATGGTTCGCTGCTCCACCTAGAATGCGGCGGCTGCATCGAAGCATCCTATCCGGGAGGGACATGTATGGACGCGATTTGTTTTAACAAACACTCAGTTCTCTTCCATTTCTATTGCATTTGGGAATTGAGCTCGTAAAGAGATGGTTTATATCCTCAGCGCTGGATTTTCTGAAGAGCCCTCTTCGTAGAGGACGTCAGATACAGCGGATTTAGACTCGGGATGACCTAATCACACTGTCAATGAAAACCCGGGGAAAGGTAGCACAGTGCATCAATATCGTGGATCACTTCACGAATCGAAGGTTTTGATTCCCTATGGATGTTATGTAAAATGCTTAGGCCGGTCATATTAGAGGGCTTAGTCGACAACCTCAGGGCACCTAGGCCAAGGGAAACCCGAGCAGGTGTTGACGTGTGAGGATTATGGTACCCTTTTCCTTTTGTAGAGCGGCGACTTTGCATGCCAACAGAGCTTCGACTTTACGGCCAAGGATATAGCCGCTCGGAGTGATTGCTTATTCGCGCTCCTCGGAGTGACGGAGTCGCTGTTGCCCGCTGGCCATAACGCCGGTCAAGGGATGACGTGTTATGACAACGCGAAGAATGAAATGAGCAGGTTTTGCTTGCGATGCTAAGGGATCCGACTAGTTGGTTAATATTTAATAGGCTCGACACTGGTGGAGCAGTACATTCTAAATTTTTTGCACGTCAGAAAATTCCAAGTTTATAGCTGAAGCTCTGCGGAGGGCTCAGGCAACCTTTGTTTAAAAGGGTGTATTTTTCCCGTAACTTGTGCCTGCACGATGAATATTGTAAATGACCGACACTTCCAAATGATTTTGTCGGTCGTCTCCCCCGATGAATTCAAAGAGGAAGAAGTAAAATCATCATCAGCGCTAACGTGTAACATTTTTATTTGCTACGTAACGCTGAATCAGTATACACAGTAGGTCAACGGGGCGCCCACCATCAAGGATATTCCAAATATCCCCAGAAGTCCGGCAGGCCTCTCTGAACATCCTCCCAGTACGTGCGATAGTTTTTGGGATAGTGAAAATACGGAAGTATTTTCAGTCGCTTGTCGTCTATTTCTTCGTTGACAAGCTTTGCGAACTCCCCGTGAGCCGAAATCACCACCAAATATAGCAGTGATTCACAATTCTTCAGCAGTTCTTTGAGCAGCAATAGGTGGCGGCTCTCCGTTAGGTTCCCGATTGAGATATGCGTGACTTTAGGGAGTTTATACAGGGCTGACCAATCAATATCCCCCGACGAAGTTGGAGGTTCGGTAATATCCAAGTGGGTCAGCGCTCGGAAAGCCGGATGGGAAAAGTCCGGTTTGTGTGTTTCACACAGTTGCATAAGAGCGGCGATACCCACGGACAGGCGCTCCAGAGGTTGCCGAGGAAGGGGAAGTAGTTCCAGACTGGACGTAGCTGTCCAGCAGGTAAGGTTGGTTACGCCAGTGCATACGGAGAGAACCTTCTGGGCCTGTGGAAAGCTCACAAAAGTGAGGTAGAGATTTTTGACATGGGAGGCGAAAAAGCTGGCAGGTCGTGAGTCGACTGTCTGTAAGAAGAGGTTCGTTCGCGACTTGGGTAAGTCAAGGACGACCGTTCGGTATATAAGAATTTCTATCCTGGTACAAATCGTCAGTAAATTTATGCACGATGAAAAGTTACTCTCACCATATCTGGACCCGCTTTGAGATGGTAGCTAGGTGGTAGGCACTACCAGGATAAAGTGTCGCTGTGAGCTCGAAAATATCTCTTTCGAGTTCAATAGGCAGATCAGGAATCTTCGACACAACTTCCTCGTCCATAGCATGTAGGTATGAGAGGGGGAAAGGTCGATGTAACACCCGGGATCGGGTACATAATAAATAGCGCAACAAAATGGACAGGACTTATATTTAGGGGCCGATTAGTACGGGCGCGCACGGGTCGGGGTATGATCGGGAACGTAAACAAAACTGATGAGCGCTGAGCCCTATGGAGAAAGAATCGTTTTGGGAAAATTTCATCGCTAGAAAAAAAATTACGAGTTGAAGTTGAGAAGAAGCATGAATTATTGAATAGGGGCTACTTGAAATTGAAGACCAACAGTGTCACATGATGACCACGTGATTATGGCGCGCGACGCGTCTGCGAATTTCTGACCTCGTCCATTATGTTGTTTGGCAGCATATTCGATTCAAGGACTTTAGGCAACCCAACTGCTTTGCCAGTACGATTGCCCTTTATCCGGTAGTCATATGCTTTCGTTGTTGCGAATCTGTCAACATTTCGTAAGTACGTGGTTTCGTTCTCTATTCAACGCTGCATATAAATTAACCACGAATGTTACAATTGCCATGTAATATATAGGGAGAGTCAAAGGCATATCTAGCCCCACTATCGCCTCAATTTCCGAAAGCAGTCCTTTGTCCCGTCCGTAAGCACGAGACACAGACTCACTTGCTGAGACTGGCTTATCATTTCCTGATCTACTAGGCGATACTACCGTTGTCTTTCCTGCAGAAAATCGTCGTTACAACGACATGATTGTCAGGCTACTCTGTTAAATGCTTCACATTGATATATACATCATTGTTGTCACCATTCAAGCTGCCATCACGTATGTACACAGGAAGACTGGCATACTAACTTTCTCTTCCTTTGAAGAAGTCGTCTGTAACCTTCACGTCGAATGGAATCCCGGTGTACGGAGTCAAGGAGATCCGCTAGAGAAGGATTAACACTGCGGTCTCACTCTTCTTTGGGAGCTTTCAAGTCGTTTGGAGGTACTTAAGGATAAATTGTTTTTGTGAGATGGTTGCGACTAAATCTCCTCAAACTTTAGAACACAAATACAAAGCGTCAAAACGCCACAAGAAGCCCCGACACTTCTCAGAAGTTCCGAGTAAGTTACCTGCAGGAAGATAAATGCAGGGACCATTGCTTCTTGGTCCGCGAATCAGTAAAATCAGTTAAATCGTTCATCGCTGGATCGCCTCTCTTCGAAGAGCACTGGAATATACAAAACAGGTTCGAATGCGGACTTTTGTTGCGTACGTAGCCCTTGGAATGATACGTCAACTAGATCGTCTTTTCCAATCTATACAGCATCAAACGACAGCCAGTCCTTGGTACAGCCTCCAAACAACGTCGATGATAGGGTGCGGATGATCGGGCCGGGCGCCTCGTGGTCATTTTCTCGACAAGGACGTGCTGTCTTGGCTTGATCACCGATCACGACATGGACCCAGTCGTCCCTCCAGAAATCACTGCTGAACTAACGCAAATACTCTCCAACCTCGTACTGGGCGACAATGAGATCAGATCCAAGTCAGTTTTGTCTTCAATTTGCCAATTGGTACTAACATCGAAAATCTTGCAGTGCTGAGCAGACGGTCAACGACCGCCTGGCCCATACGCCAGAGCTTTATCTCCTGGCATTGGCTCAATTTTCGATTGTGGCAGATACAGAAGTGGTGTGTGACAATTTCCCTGCATCGGTGGCGGCTTGCTTGAATGTCATCTAGATGCGTTCTTTTTCGCTTGTTCTTCTGAGAAGGCTGCTTTTTCGTCAATCCCAAGCGAGCTCGCCGACACACCCACGCCTCACTTTGTATGACCACCTATCGTCACAAACCTTGACCACTCTCGAGCGGCTCCTTCTGCACTCCCTTTCCCACGAGCCGTCATCAGTGGTCCGCCGGAAATCAGTGGACTCGGTATGTGATCTCGCAAACCAGGGCATGTCCCGGGGCCGGCCATGGCATGCATTACAAGCCCAGGTATTCTCTATGGCACGAGATCAAGACCCTTCTATGCGGGAAACAGCTTACCGCGTCTTCTCTGGCTGTCCTAATCTCGTCATGGACCTCCAAACAGATGCTGTGCTCAACGTTTTTCGAAACGGCTTGCAGGATCCATCATCTATTGATGTTCGACATGCGGCTCTGCTCGCATCTGTTGCTTACCTTAATGCGGCAGATCCAACCCAGCTTGCCCAATCGCTGTCGCTAATGTATCCTATCCTCGAGACCCTACCATCTACACCTCATCGACACCTCACCTCTCTTTTGACTGCATTGCATCCATTATGTTCCACACATCCGACACTCTTTTCAATTCATTTACAGGCATTATTGTCTTTCCTTCCTTCTTTGGTTTTACCAGTTGCTGACAGTGGTCCAACCCCAACGATGAAACAACCCTTCACATTTCCTCCTTCGTTATCCTCCAAGGAAAAGACACCGAGGAAGATGACGAGGATATCAAGACCCTGAGACTCGCTGCCTTGGAGATGATGGTTAGTTTAACGGAAGCTAAGCCGAGCATGGTTAGGAATGTCGAAGGGTGGGTTGGATTATTAGTCCGTGCTTGTCTCGAAGGGTATGGGCGAATATGACGATGACGAGGACAGTACATTGGACTGGCTCAAAGAAGACGTCAGTTTGTGGTTTCATCGCCTCTGGCTATTGCTTCCGCTCTCTAAAAAGTAATTTGTTTTGCCATAGCCATCTGCAGGGACAACGGAAGCAGATGACGCTGCACCTGCTCTTTATGAGCATTCTCTTGATCGCGTCGCTTGCGCGTTAGGGGGGAACGCAGTGCTTCCGCCAGCCTTTCAATACTATTCCTTCCATGCTTGCGAGCTACGACTGGAGGGCTAGACATGCCGGTCTTATGGCTATTGCAGCCATCGCAGAAGGTACCGGAAAGGTAATGAATACTTATACCTCAAATAGGTAATTTTTGACTAAAGATTTTGTCCAGACCATGCAGAACGAGTTGACGAAAGTAGTAGGGTAGGCGTATCCCGTTGCGTGATGTGCTGGTGCCATTCTGACCCTTCATTCTACAGGCTTGTGACCCCGATGTTCGCAGACACCCACCCTCGAGTGCGCTGGGCGGCATGCCAATGCGTGTATGTCCGCACTAATCATTTGGCGTGGTCAGGGCTAATGTCTCTTCAAGCGGTCAACTCTGCACTGACCTCGCCGACCTGCTGCAAGAAGGCCACTACGACTCTCTTCTGAACGTCCTCATACCCACGCTAGAAGACCCTGAACCTAGGTGATCAACTTGTCAAACGTGCTTATCGCGGGCTAACTTTAAATGCAGAGTTCATTCTCACGCCTCGGCAGGCTTTGATTAACTTTTGCGAGGGCGTTGAGCGAGATACCCTGTTGCCGTACCTGGATCCTATTGTAGAACGATTACTGAAGCTACTCACTGGTACCACAGACCGACGGTATGTTCAGGAGCAAGGCCTATCACGACTCTTGCAATGGTGGCCGATGCTAGTGAGAGGACATTTGGGAAGGTGATGTCACTGGTTGCACTGCTGCGCTCTTACTCATCTGACCATAGCATTATGCGATCATAATGCCGTTGTTGCTAAACGTCCTGCGTAACGCGGATTCTAGCGAGTTCAAGCGGATGAGGAATAAAGCTATGGAATGCGCAGGACTGATTCGGTATGTCTTTCTTCCCTATTCTATGCCAATTTATATCCTAATGATTTGGAAAAGCTATTGCGGTTGGACCGGATACTTTCCGACCTGACTCCTGGCATGCTCATCGAACTTCTCATCCGAATTCAGAGTGCGGGTTTCTAGCTTACCCTTCGCTCTCTACTGTAACTCATCAATGCATCACAGAATCTCCTCCAGATCCTTCTGATACCCAGGTAGCACATTACCTCATGGGCACTTGGGCGAAGGTCTGCCAGGCTATGGGGCTGGAATTTGAGCCTTATCTTCCTGTCGTCATGCCGGGTCTCTTAGCGATGGCGAGTAAGAAGGCAGATGTCAGCGTTTATGGTGAGGAACAGTGCTTGGTTCGGTTGTCTTTCCTTGAATAATGGTCTCTACTCAGATGCGCCGGCCTCCCCTACCGAGACTCCACCATCGACGCCAGGTTGGGATATCATTTCCATGGACAATCAGCTCCTCTCTGTGCGGACGTTGGGCATAGAGGAAAAGTGCCAAGCTCTGGAGACGATGCTTATCCACGCTTCCACCCTAGGAAGCAAATATGGCATGTGGGTCAGTCAGAGTTTGGAAGTCGCCTCTAGGGGGATTGAAATTCTACTTTCATGATGGGGTAAGAGAGGCATGTGCCATGTAAGTTAAGCTCGTCCTCCACCTTCTTGTCTCCCTGCTGCCTCTAATGCGTTCTCTCCAATCCAGGCTCCTTCCTATCCTCCTACACTCAGGACATGCTTCAGGCACCCTTACGCCTCAGATGATCCACGCGACATATGCCCAGCTCATCTCGTGTGTGACAACGGAACACGACGCCGGATTCCTAAGCTCGCTATTCAAGAGTCTAAGTGACTGTTTGAAGATCAGTATACAGATGTCCCACGAGATTGTGACGCCGGAAGTGAAGCAAAGCATCTTGGATGCGATTAAGCGGCAATTGAGCCGAATCGCGGAAATGCGCCGCGGACGGACAGGGCGACAGTTGGACGAGGAGGAAGACGAGGACTTGGCGTTGATTGAGGAGATGGAGGATTTCGCATTGGAAGATATGGGGAAGCTTTTGGAAGTGTTGTATGAAGGGAGGATACCACCTGGGCCGGACGGCGAGGCTTTGTTGGTGGGGCTGGGGAGTGTCAGGGATTTAGGGTCCTCGAAGCTGAGGCAGGAATGGGAATGATGATTTATAGTTGTTAGAAGGAAAGTAAATTTGTAAATTTTGTTTATAATGTATGTGGTGTCTATGCAAGTTTTGTAATTTATCAAGTGCGTAACTTCTTTGTTCACAAAATCTGTCCTGACTGACTATCTTCTAGTCATGGTCCTTGCTTTGAAAACGGCGCTGTTGTCTCTAAGCACTGCCTTGTTCAAATTCCTTGTGAATCGCCTTCCATCCTCATCGAATGGTCAGCGGGTCATGTGCATTGCCTTATTCCAGAACCATTCAATGATCCTTTTATGCCGGTTAGGGTTGTCAATCGCCACACAATTTAACAGAAGAATCAATCATCAATCAACTGATGGTCGGGGATCTTCAGGCTGCTGTCCGGATCCCGCAGCACCTGAAGATCCACAGCCTCACGACATTATATTCATTCCCATAGATTCAGATAAAACACGGCTGTACAACGAACCGCAAGTGCAATACACTATGACATCACGTGGAACGGCAAAGGGGTCTGGATGGATATCCATCAATCCTTTTTGCACCCTCAAAATCTTCACAGGGTTCTCGGTGATGTGGAGCATCTGGTGCCTCTTTTGGACCGTTAGATTTCTTGCACTTTTGAACCTTTGGACAATCTTGAATACAGTCTGTGAAACATGGGAGCTCATATAATCGTAGTCATAGCAAAAAGGCGGTTTCATAGGAAAGGGGTCCCACTGTTCCAGGTCTAAATATAGACCGTGATCGAATGGTATTGAGTCTAATTTTGCAATTCGCCTTTCCTTTTCCTTCTTGCCACGACGATGATTCCAAGGACACGGTCAATATCGTTCAGGCTGATTGCCCTTGGCGGTATATTGACGCTCTTTCTCGTCCTCTATACTTTGACGACCACACCATCTTTTGATTTCTTGCCATTCTTGTCTGAGGGAAGAACCAGGTCGTCGTGTCCACCAGAAGAGTACTCCAATGGGCAGTGGGTTTACGATACCTCAGCCACTAACCGCAGTATGGCGGCGCAATCGGATGCGCTCGAGTTTTCTGGATTTCAAGGCTGCGCGAGCTCAAGGGAATTCTATTGGCACCTCGGCGCCGGAGAGAAGGAGGAGGAGCAACGGCGATTCCCACGAGTGACCAACTGGCGCTGGCAGTCTTCACCGCAGTGTACGACACGTGAGTTCTCTGCAGAGGCCATGGTACGGGACTTGGTAGAGCAGGGCGGGTGGTTGCTTCTTGGCGGTGAGTACGCGGCTGTTCTTTGATGCGCCAATCATTCTAATGCGAAATCAGACTCCATAACGGAAGGCCAATTCTTCTCTCTTTCTTGCATGCTCTTCCCGCACGTGATTGCAACCCCAGACTACATCAAGAATCCTTACTTCGACCGCGCATGGCCCCAGCACCTTTACATTAATCCGGAGTCACCGCTTATTCACAAGCTGCGGTTCCCACCTGGCTTCGATATCACTATCACACCGCTGGTTACATTCCGTAGAGTTGATCTGCTGCTCGAGCAGGGAGAGCTCGTGCAACTTCACCGCGCATTACATGATCCTCCAGAGGACTTTAGCCTCTTTAGTGAAGAACAGGCGTGGAACCTCAGTCCGGATTATTACCTACAGTTGTTCGCCGCCCCACTGCCGGAGGCCAATTATGGAAACATGATTCTAAGTACCGGCGGGCACTGGACGACTACTCTTTTTTCTGGTTACCGGGACGAGTCGAAGGAGGAGCAAGGGTTCGGGATCGACGGAGTTATTCGCTTCTTCAGAGAGGCAATGTCTTTCTGGGCTGATCAGGTACAAAGCGGGGTGAGGAGTATGGACGGCCAGATCCTGGCGAACGGCAAAAGAGGTCGAAGACAGGTTGTTGTGCGCGCCTACCTTCCGGGACATGAAGACTGTCATAACGCTCAAGAACCATGGACAGAGATCCAGCCGTGGATTTGGAAGTGGTTCAACTGGGCGAATATAGAAGAATACAACCAGGTCTTCCAGGTATGTCTTCCCAACGCACGTTCCTTGAGGGAATAGGAAGGCCCGTCGAGCACGCTGTGGCATCTGTCACTCTTCAGGCTTAATGCACCCTGGTTCTTTTAATGGAATTCAGCTGACTTTTTTTTGTTCCTCATTACAGGATGTGCTTTCGAACGCTCAATACCCTGACATACACTTCCTTCCTATTGATAGACCGGCGCGGTTACGCCCTGATGCGGTGAGTTTGATTCTTCACGCTGAAAGTATCCATGCATCTTCATTACGTCTGGAACATGTGGTCGAAGATCATTCTTCTGTGAAAGGATGGCCACATTTCGAGGCTCAATGACTTGTTGTGGATCCTTGGAGTACCATAAGAGATATCTGACTTGACATTTTCCAGCACGTTACGTCCGACTGCCTTCATATTATGACAGGCGCCGGCGTTTTAGAAGGCTGGTCGCACTATACCTGGCACTTCCTTACTCGAGAACTCAGATCACGAATTCGGTGATCGACGTATACTATACCATTATTGGACAGCTTTAGGATTACATTATTCTTCCTCTATATCCTTTATGAGTTTAAAATGGACATATTGTCCTATATAGACTTCGCATAGGCGAAGGTATAATACGAACACTGGACTTTTTTTTTTGTTGTCGAACCGGAAAAACTGAGTGTTTTTACTGGGGTGGACATAACGGATGATGTGTACCATGAGCCTGACTGCGTCGCGCTTCCGTTGGAAAAGCTGTCCAAATGTTAACGCGACCTGGAATTCTTATATAACAGTACTAAGGAGAAACAAGATACTTTTACAACCTTCTGGAAACCACCATCTCTGACTCGATTGTAATGCCTTTCTACTCGAACCCTCCAGTGTCTTCCTTTTTCTCAGCCTACTAGATACGCATGATGCCGGTTCCGGACTCTGTTGAGACATCCTCGCTTGCATCCTGCTTCATTTACTTGATTCGTCCAGTGGCACAGAAGGCATACGCCCGAGTGCGCCCACTACTCTTCAAGAACAGCAAGTCAACTACTACCGTAACTTCACTGCTGGAATATTAAAAATTTGATGAACCTCTGGGACTCGAAGACTCGCAATAGAGCCATGCTGTGAGGAGGCTGCGATTCAAGATGGTGACGAGGACGGGATTCGGCGGTCCGACATAGTCGGCATTTGCCTAATATATAAGGAATGCCGAACCTCCCGACGTCTCTTGACAGGAGATCACGAGGTCACCTTGCTCTTACTTGAACTTGCTACTGCGGCCCGCAGACGTTCTGAATCTTACCCTCTCTGTGCAACCGTGTGCAATTTACCATGCAACTTGCCTTGGTGAGTTGAACTCACGCTCTAACTTCTCTTTGGCTGATATGACTGATATGGCAAGTCAGGCTGGTGGCGCACGCCGAGAAGGGTACAGCCATGAATGCATGGAGGTCAGCAAAGCCTAGCGGACAGAAATGCATGACAATTGCATTGGGCCAAGGACGGACCTACTCTGCGTATTCTGCGTCATTTCCGAGTCGTTCGCCACACCGCTCCCCTCGTAAACATCTTCCTTGCTGGATGCCACCTTCATTCAAACCTCGCACGAAAGTACGCGACGATAGGATCTGTTTCAACTCCGTTTCCATTTGGAACCGTCTCAGGCTTTCTTTCCGCGTCGTTTTCCACTTTTGTGTTTCGGGAGCACATATCTTCAGCTCCATGGAACTGTCGGCAAAGCGACTTCTCAGAGGTTTCTCTACCGCAAGGTCGACTGCACCCCGATTACATATTTACGCCGAAAGGTAGACTGTGCCGCCTGGTCTGGTTCCACGACTCGGAAACACCATTCATTTCAGCTGGTCACTTCGGATCCAAGGCGGGGATAACGTTCTTGGAGAGTTGACCGATTTTCTATGTGGTGTCTTTTTTATTTCCCCAAAACATCGGCTTTTACATATTTCCATAACCGTCGGTATCGGTGGATCAACGACATATCGAATAGCACGTGTAGACGGCGACCAGCGACAGAGAGTGCGTGTGTATTGCACACCGCATGGGTACTTTCTTGTTACATCCGATAGGAAGCAGGAGGACATTGAAATACACCCTAGAACAGGGCCCAGACCTCAATGGAGTAGCAATCTTTCCGTCACTTTTCAACTTTGCAAGTCGCGCAGTGACAATGTGCCTCCGTCATTGATCACGATAGTACTCACAGCGTGTACTCAGCGTGTTCACAAGCAATTCTCGGTTTTAAACCCTATGTGATGTTACAGTTCCGAACCGGGGTGCGCACCCTTTTAATAAGGGAGTTTCGAAGGTTGAGATAAAGCATCCAGCAGTGTGAGCCAGGTCCTTTACCTATCTCCACCATGTCTGTCCTCGACGCATTCAAACTCAAGTCGTACGACCTCGAGCCTGTGTATACAGCTTGGGAGAATCCACCGACGTTCTTTGGCGACGGAAGGGACGAGTCAATCAATGACTGGCTGAAGAAAGTCAAGGATGGATGCCAGGAGAGGAACGTACCGAAAGAATATTGGCACAAAGGTTGCACAGAAATATATGGGCGAGAAAGCGAAAGCAAGGTGAGTCTGGAGCTTTTCCCGAGTCGGCTGGTGAATGCTAATGTCGCAATGGCCAGGCTGGACGAGCTCAAGGTCGTCATGCGTAAAGTGCATGGAGGAAATTATCGATGGAATTGGCAGAAGTTCAAGATCGCTATGAGGAATCTGGAATGTGAGTGGGTTCCTGTGGGTTTGGCGAGGTTACTTATGCGTCCCTAGGGCATATCGATGTTGCAGCGACTACGACTATCAAAGTACACACAAAGGCGTCCGGGCATTGGTGGACTACGCGCAAGAAGGATGGGCCCGAAAGTCCGATAACTCCGATAACTGAGGAGCCCATAAGCGATCTCCAGATGGTATCGAAGGAGAAGGAAGGGAAGAAAGAGCGACCTTCATTGTCGGCCAGTGCGAAATCGGTCACGGGCGGTTTCCTCAGACCTTTACGGAGAGCGTCGACGTCGGATGTGATAAGACCACAGTTGCAGAAGACCAAGCCAGACCTTTCGGTGTCCCTCCCTTCACCAACACGCTCCTCGACGACTGATCAAAGTAAGCTTCTGTCATCTCCTATACATTTTAAATCGGACGCTGATTCTATTACTCAGCGGTCACAACGGTGGCCAACGCACCGATCTGGTTGCTTAATGCGACCCATGCGCTAGATTTCTTGACCAGTGAACACCCGAAGGTGATGACCACGATAAGCGCCATCCTTATAACTGCTGGCAGTTTACCGGCTATTCCCGCTGTCGCTGCGGGTGCTGGGGGAGCCGTATTGGCTTCTGGGGCTGCGCAGGCTGTCGGTGCTATCGCTGTCGGACTCGGAAGCTGGCTGAGAGCGACCCAGCAGGATGGGAACTCAACTCAAAGCCAGAGTACTACGAGCTCGTTGAAAGAGGTGTTATGAATATTCACGTGTACAGTTCGTATCTTGTACAATAGTTGTCTCCTAGGATGCCTCACGTCAGATTCGGCATGTACAAGTTTGTCATCTATCATCTACGTACTATTAAGTACTAAATTATGTCGTCTTGCACCTGTAATATCAGTGTAACATATGACAACCCATAGATGTATATATGTATGCGTATTGTTGTAAATATTACAGAAGCCGTAGTCGTTGTCTTAGCCTCGAAAATTAGGCGCGCAACCCAAGAACCGTACTTTAGGTTGTTCTTGTGGACAAGAGTTCTCGTCTGATTTTTCCATCTCCATCCATCCAAGAGTTACAGCGCGAAAAATGGATCATAAGCGTGTCACGGTTAAATCATATACTACGGTTCACCCGCAAGAGGCTATCGCTACTCTCAGCGGCAGTTGTGAATACTTCTCCACCGCTCCCTCCACGGTTGATGTCATGACCGTGCAAACTTCTCTCCGGATCCTTTCAGCTTCCGTATAGAAAAGTCAAAAGTGTTGATGACCTCGATTAAAAAAGCGTGGAGTTCAAGGACTCCACAGCACTCGAAAGTTAGCAATGTGAAGGAACTGTACTTAACAACGTACTACATGTGCGAATCTCCTGCCGATGCATGACCTCAATCCCCAACAAAGCTAAATCTAGGATGGCATAAGCTCAGCGACAGGTCACAGCACGATCAAGACGCGCAGATTCCCGTAGAAGCCGACAAGGACTTCTTTGTTCATACTTCCTCGGAGCCATCGTTCAGGATTGAAGACGTGAGCATCTTCTCCTCAAATGTCTTTGTGCCTTTTCAAAAAACACAATACGGTCGCAATGTATGTCGTAGCTTAATCTAACTTGTTGTATTCAGCAATGGAAGGAAGAAGTGAAAGTTCCTTTGGGTAAATACATAATGTAAGACCTTTGAACTTCTCATGACGCAGACAGCTGCTTGGTTCCTGTACCAATTTACTCAGGTGTTTGAAGTTATTTCCGCAGCAAGTTCGTATGTATAAAATCTAGCAATTTCGTAGTAGCCCTCGTGTCAGTGCTACAGATGTGCTAAGTGTGACCCTTCCCCAGCTCACTTCACTTGAGAAGAACTCCGCAACAACAGATCTCTAAGTAGTTGGTCCTTGTAAAATGAATCATGGATGAATCGCTACTACTTCATTTAATACAGCCTGGCGGTATCAAGTCGTGCATCACAAATTACCGTTCAGTCGCGAGAGGCCATAGTTACTCTTAATGGTAGCTGTGAACCTTTCTCCGCCTGTCCGTTCACAGTGGGTGCCATTATAGCACAAGCCTCCCTCCGTATCCGCTCAGATTCTTTAGTTAAGGAAAACTCGAAGTTATTGACAGTTTCGGTAATAAATGCGTGGAGTTCGAGGACGCTATGGATTTCCATGGATAGTGTGACAAGAGACCACAGTTAACATCGCATACGCAAATCACCGGCCGATACAAAACCTGATTCCTCCAGTAAAATTGAACCTACGACGGAATGGTCAGCCAAGTATTAGCACCCCAGACCAAGCCTTGAATCGTACAAGTTCCCGTAGACGCCAATAGGTACTTCCTTACTCATACTTCCTCGGAGCCAGCGTGCGGGATCGAAAACATGAGCGTCCTCTCCCCACACATCCTTGTTCCTTTTCGTTTCATAGAATTAATGAGCATCACAAAGCACGTTAGGTCGAGCCCACCTACTATAGCCCGCTATCAACACGATGATGGTCATTCCTTTTGGTATCGCTATCTCTTGGACCGCTTTCCCCGTCGTCCAAGCCACGGGCTTGCTTAAAGGAACTACGTCATTCTGTGTGGCCATCTGGCGGTATTATAAATGATGGGATGGAATCGAAGCACCTCCTATGAAAAGATGAGTTCGAAGCATGTTAGATGTGTATCATACGTCAGCTAACCTTCACCACAGCAGTGAGATAAGGCATGCTATCCAGATCATCTACAGAGAACTCTGTATCACCACAAGTAAAAATTACCCTTCCTTCTCTCTGATCGAGTCTCAGCTCGTAGTCGGTCTTGCACATGAAGATATTCGCAAGTTCGAGAAATGTCCAAGAGAGGGTATTGGCAGTCGTTTCGTGTCCGGCAAACATGATCATGCTGTGATGTCAGAATCAACAGTTAGGTACTAGTTTTCAAATAAATAGGTAATCTAGTGACAATTTTATCATAGCAAAACACAACTCACCTTCCCAGCATGTGTGAAAAGGACCGGTACATAACATTTGTCCTCTGGTCCTCTGAATCCTGGAAGAAGAACTTTGCGATGTGTCTTATGGTTGTCGCCTATTGAAGCCAATGGATATCAGCATGTGGAAACCTTCATTATTGCCAGCAGACCTTCGGCGGAGAGTATTCCCGATCCCGTAATTAAACGCCTAATCTCCTTACGTCCCTGGGGTTTGATGAATCTGTAGCCACTAGTTTGAAAAATGTACTGCAGTGCTCTAGGATCGGAAACTAGGAGACGATCTTCTTGTTGTATGCATGAGAACACCGTCAGCAAATGGACAATTAATGGCAAGTAGAGGATAGCTTACCCCAAGCGCTGCTCGGCGCTCGCACTCGAACGACGTCGCCGTATTGGTCTTGCCATTTAGAACCGATCTAAATGCAGCATGAAACCACAGGGGAGACTGGTCGAGATTGATCAAATTACTTCTCCTGCTTCGCCTTTGAGAAGTTCGGGCAAGCTTCCTACGCGAATATGAGAAAAGACTGGAGGCGCGGTATGTCAATCGCAACATAGACCCAAGACTTTCACTTTGGCCAAGGAACACTAGCAATCGAAATGCGTTTGAATCGTTTGCACAAAAAATACACTGCCATACGAAGGTAAATAGACGACGATGCGAGGAGTAAAGATATGTTCAGTAGTCGAATTTTCACTTGGTGTATCCTACTTATTTTCAGCCAGGATATATAGGCTTTCCGGTAACGGATCACAACGGACAGAAGCGATGAAAGTCTTGCGATGACATGACGTCCGCGTTGATCGAACTGAATTGTACAGTATACGGATTCTTGTCAACGAACCCTGTTGCCGAGAAACCTGAAGACAGAAGGTTTAGATGTCAACACGGTCAAGGCATTATTTGAGAGGTTGGAGCGACTGCATGTGATGGAAATAGGGAATTGATAGCGCTTTCAAGCAGCATAGAAACAATGCCGTTTCGGTAGCGCGGATGATAATCTTCAAATAGTGCGTGGGAGCGTTTGACTCGGAGGCGGAAGGAAAGTGTAGTAAGTAGAGTACTAGTCAGTTCCTGTACTAATAATAGACGTGACAGCACGGTACGGTACGGTGCCTTACATCAGCCCGGATCAGCTCGGCAGCTGTCGGCAAAGACGAGTCCTGCCGAACCTGCCGAGTGACCGACAGGGTGACCACTTGTGACTGCGTCGGGTACATGGCGCATTTGTTCCATATCGGGAAGACGGGCGTATTCGGTACATAAACGAAAAAACGTGTATCATTGGCAATCATAATGTTAAAAAAACTTTACAATATAACCTCTTCGAGATTACATTTTCCAGATCGATCGCCATGCCTGGTTTATAATACCCATTCCATTCGTCGTTCACGTTCCGCCTCCCCTCACCCCAACCACCATCATCCCTGTAATCCATCCCTCCACCACGACAGTCCGAGACTGTCACAACATGGTTAATACATATTTTTTTTGGTGTATCATGTTTTAATGTCGCTTCATACCATTAAAATGTAATAATTGTGTCTTATAGTATCTGTATTATGGTGCAGTTGGTGCAGTTGGACCTCATCACCGTTCGCAATCTATCTCCATGGAAGTATCATTTTCCAACACGTTCCAAACTCGCCCCCCTCGAAAATCAGGCCCGCATACACTTCTTCTACTGAGAGCCACGGTACTAATTGATTAAGTGATCCACTGTCAAACCTAAAAGCTTGTTTTATAGCTCTCCTGCGCCTTGATTAAGCTCAGCGTTGAAAGCTTGTTTTATGTGTCTCCCGCGAGTCCATTAAACTTAACATTGTCGCTTCTTTCAGAAGGCAACGGGTATTAGCCATTACGATCGCCAAAAAAAAGGCAATCAAATCCGACACCTGAAGTCTGCTTTAGGTTCATGAATGTCGTAGCATAGTTACACGCGCCAAGTAATCTCTGTTAGAACACTCAATAATATCACTTTGGAGCCTGGTGAATGCTTGCTCCCTTGAACTATGCCTCCTCTCGCCATTGCTGACCTCCTCAATCCGGCTCAAGTGACTGCATTGACGACACCCACTGGTTCCGACACTCCCGAGTTGTTATTGGCCGGTAGCAGGCTGTTCAAGATAGAAAACGATGTCCGAATCAACCAGAGAACCCGTATATCTATTTTATATCACCACAAGGGAGATGAAGTTATTGAATACCCCGAGACGACACTAAATAGCGATACCTCTGTTGGATATTTGCTCCACATGGCTCGCACCGACAAACCGTTCAACCCTGTTCACAATATCGCATACTCTGCGGGCAAACCCTCAGGGCAATCCAAGGGACACAAGTACAGCGTCATGTTGGGTCGAGACGGAAAACCCGTGCCGTGTTTGGTCGATTATAGTACCTGTAAGTGAAACTTATGGTATAGAAGTGACGGTGACCTGATAACTTTGTATATTGCAGGCCAGGGTGTTCGAATATGCCCATTTGTGAGCGATGATATCAAGATCACCTCACATACTGAAGGTTCGAGAGTAGCCCTTCAACTTCAGCTGGATCAGAGAAATGCGAGCAGAGCTTACTTCACTGCCGAAGAAGAGATACTGAACAAGACTATCGCATGGTTCAGATTTATTACGGATAACGGTTGCGGGTACACTCTTCAAGAGGCCACGGAGTATAATGAACAGGAGCGAGCCATCAGAGATCACATACAGCTAACACCTACCAAAGCCAAGCGGGGTCAGAAGACGAAGAAAACATGCCAAGGAAGAATCATTATTAGGGAACAGTCCTATATCTGGTAAATCTCTATGATAACATCGTCATTTGAACTAAGAACAATGATTTTGCATCAGCTGCGAACACTACGGGAGCTTCTCGCGCAAACACTTTGTCTTGTATCCTGCTTGCGGAGGAGGATACAACTTTGAATATTTGTGTGCGCTGATTGTCAATGACGAGCCCGTCATCAGTAAAATCGAGCTGCAGGCTCACCAGCAAGGGTATGGCCCGTTGATGAGTTGCACAACCGTTCGCAATATCAGCTCTGTCAAGGTTAACTGTGGTCAGTCGAATGGCATTTTATAATTTTCGACCAGATTCTCACCGCTTTCAACAGAGAACGGGCATCGAACTTCAAGTAAGGCCGACATGCTAATGACCGAAATGGTGCGGCTGCCTTGCTCCAGTCGTTTCACAGTGGTTCGACCGGAGGATGGATATTGGGAAGAGTGTCCGAAAATACTCCTGATATGCCACAGTCCTCATACACACCCAATCCCTCTTCCCACTACCACCCCTGTTCAAATAAAGGCTGAGATTAAAGCCTTGATACGTAGTCTCGAGCATGAACTAGTGGACATGACCCCTCGGCGTTTCTGTCGACACCCTGCAGTGATCAACCAGGTGAAAGAACTTTGCCCTGCAGTCGAAGAACCTACGGTGGCGCATCTTCACCCATCGTTGGCCAATCTTGACCATATAGCCTCATACATCCATAATGAAGTCAAGGCGGCGTTGCCCCATGGGACTGGCTGGGATGGTACGAAATTGGATTGGCTGTAATAAACAGGTGACTGAGATAATCATAGGTGTGGTGCACATGAAAAGGATTCAGGATGAAGAAGAAGGTACCCCCTACATCCGAGTTATCAAACGAATGTCCTGGCATTCACTCAGACACAAGTGGGATGAGGCTGACGAAAGCGATGACGAGGAAGGTCCTCTGAGCAGATCCGATGATGATTGCTTCCGGCTCATCGTATGTATGCTGCCGGAGCGTAGTCAAGATTTCCTCCAGGCTAAGTGGGTCCAGTGCGACATATCTTTCAAGCGTGTCCCAGGCTGGAATGAATTTGAGTTGGTCAGCGTAGACCGTGAGATGAACCAAGGTGAGTTTTCTTGCAATGGTTGGTTCAATTTATTACGCTTACCCACCCCAAGTACTTGTTCTATGTCGAGCGTTCTTAAATTCAGAATGCGCACACGCTCATCAAATTTTATTTCGCGCTATCAGGTCCATAGTGCGACAGGACATGGGTAAGGATATCGAGTACCGGCATCTGCACTCTCCTTCTCTTGAGGAGCATCGAGGGATACTGCACTGGGCAGCTGACCAACATCACGGACAGGCTAAAGGTAAAAGGTATCGTTCTTGGCTCTAGATGAATTCTTATTATTATGCTAGGGCTAGGTCTTCATTTGCAGGATATCGCCAGAGAGATGGGAAAGGAGCGGAGAGATTTGCATGAGCCGGGTCACTCCCTATACAGCTTAGGAGTATATGAGCACCTCCATCGAATCTTGCGCATATGCGAGGCGCACATTACTCGGGGAATAGCCAGCTGTGCAGTTCCAGATTATACGGTGAAAGAGAAGATGCACAGTCTCCTTTGCGTGCGGCATCCAGACTGGGATGGAGCCATGGCGTATATTGAACGAGAAGGAGGAGCTGCGGGACGAGGTGAGTGCTTGGCATTGCAGTCCTTCGATACGGGACTCATTCTGTCGTTTAGCTTGGCTCAATAACAAAAGGGACTCTAAATTCGCTTTACAAGGGATGTGCTGGGAAAAAAGTTTCATTCCATTGAGTATTTGGCAAGCCGGAGATACTACGACAAATGCAGTAGAGATGTCACATATTGACATATACAGGGAAGGAATGCCGTGTTCCTTAGTAGGGGGTATCTCTCGTGCCCGCCACTATGACAAGATGCGCCTCCATATCCATCGTGTGAGTTGAATTGGCACTTCTGTTTAACTTGAATGGAGCCTTGCCTAGGTTGCCCAGAAAATGGGAGTCAAGGCCAGCTACAGGCCTACCACCGTCGTGGTCTCGGTCGCTAGAAAATACAAGCGTACAGGTCAGTGTGGTCGCCACATCGGAGTGAAAACGTATTCATGGGCTCGCGGTAGTTATACATCGTACCCGGAAGTTCAATTCCACAGACAAATGCATCGGAGATCAGAATGAACAGCTTCGCAAGTCCTGGGAATGGTATCAGAGTGCTCTACATAGACTGTCCATCAAACCTACTGATCTCAACGCTATCGAGTCGGCAGAGAAGCACAAGAAGGCCTACAAGAAACACAAACAGAAGAGTTTGGACCTGAAAAAGCGATTGCGTGGGCAGTCATCAGGAAAAGTCAGAATAGTGATACTAGAGTAGCCGTAGTTGTCCTAGTTCCCAATTGGTTACTGAGTATAAACTTATACAATGTCAGCTAAGATAGTTCGTCAAGATTGGATGGTCACCAGAGTATCGTTTAAGTCTCCCGTCACCGGTATCATTATCACATGTATCGGTCAAGTCTCCCGTATTGTTTCTGTCTCGCGCATCGTTATCGGTCAAGTCTCCGTATCGGTCAAGTCTCCTGTATCGTTCCCGTCTCATGTATCGTTTCTGTCTCGTGCATCGTTATCGGTCAAGTCTCCGTATCGGTCAAGTCTCCTGTATCGTTCCCGTCTCATGTATCGTTTCTGTCTCGCGTATCGTTACCGGTCATGTCTCCCGTATCGGTCAAGTCTCTCGTATCGGTCATGTCTCCCGTCACCTGTATCGTGATGTCTTCCGTATCGGTTGTGTCTCGTTCATATCACTCATTTGTTCCCACAAGATGACGATTCGCGTTAATAAATGTGTATGGTATTCCGACTATCTATAATTTTGGGATTGTCTAAGGTATCTAAGAAATGTTATCATTGATATACAGTGAATCTATAGACTTATCGAGCTACCATAAATACAGAAGTGTAATTTACTACAGAAATTTCTAATAAGCTAGTGCATACAAAATTTTACTCCATAAGATGTCCGACACGGTTTATAGTCCAAATTAACGCTCTCGAGCAGGTTTCCGTAGCTGTCTTCTCAGACCCTCGTTTAAATTTCATGAAATCACTGTTTCGTTGGCAAGGGTCATACAGGAGCTATGTAGCACCAGCCTTTCATCCATAAGATCGTCATGCATGAATGGTGTTCTAGGTATAACGACTGCGACCGTCCATTCTAGGTCCGAGCGATCTTTCGGCGATATTTTCTTGTACTGGATTCCTCTCACCCATTTGCCACAATGTTCCCCAGAAATTACTAGGAACATGTCATAGTGTCTGGCAGTAGGATGTATAGGGAGGACCGCAGCGGGATCCAATTCTTCATGTAGGGACGTATCCTCCCTAATGCATTTCAATCCATCGCTACCATTAAGCTTCGCACGAACTGCTGCGACGATGTTGAGCCCTTGATATTTTGCACGAAACTGGAATCCATGGAGTCGCCGATCAGTGCACCAGTATGTCGGTGAAGAGACAGCCAAAGAAGATCCCGGTTCCGGGGCGGATGGATCCCAGGCAGGCGATAAGCATCGTTCGGCAGGGTCGGGCAGGGGGGTGCGGTTGCCAGGATCGGCTTCAGCTTGCGGCTCCGGCTCCAGATACACACGTCTACCTTTCTCCTCCAGAACGTAAGTGATAGGCACATGCTTATGATACAAGTTGTCGTCGTTGTCAGCCAATGGTAACGCCTCATTGAGAGGCAAATACGACTCCTCATCGACAACGTTGAGGTATTCAAACCAGAGGGTCGGGTAAGGCGTGTTGGGATCGTAAGAAGCCAACCTGACGAGCAGAGACAGGACTGGTTTTCCAGATGGGTTATTAACGACGATAGCATCCTCTACATAACCGGTCTTGCCGCGCCAGCGATGATTACGTCGAACAATGAGGACGAGAGTTCCCTTCCAGGGACATTCCTTGGTGCGACGGATGGGATCCTGGTCCTTTTTCGGAGGAAGGGGTAGAGACGAGGGAGGCGTGCTGACCATCACTAGGTTTGGATGGACCTTGCACATCTGTTAATGTAAATCAGATGTACATATCAAAATTGATCGTGCAGGAGACGTACCTCTACTTTGTCGTTCATTCGGGCGTTATGAGACACCACATGAACTAGACCATCCTCAATGGCGTGTATCCATCCAGCCCATCGGTCGACGCAGTCCTCTGTTATCTCCACGTATTGTCCCACTTGGAAGGTTTTTCTGCAGTGGGCCCATGGTACCGTAAACAGCCCTTCATCACATTCGATTTCTAACCCATGGTCCTCAACACTACCGACAAGTCCTACTCGCCCACTGCTGGTATCCATAATAGGGTCACCTACGACAAGACACCACTCAGATATTCTGGGAAGCTTCTGGCGGTATCGCTGAACTAGAGGATGGTGCGACTGGGCAAAAAGACCCGCCAGACTATCTGGAATCTCACGAGCCATTTCAACTTGGGAAAAGCTGATGCGGCGAACCAGGAGATCATACTCGTATACCAAATCGCGCCAGAGATACCGTTCCTCTCCTTTGTTGAGGACCTTGAGCTTCTCTGAGCCATCTAACTCTATGGCTCCACGGTTGAACAGTTTTGGGGCGAGATTGTCGTCCAGTCTTCGTCGTTTGCCATGTTTCTTGTCTCGGGCACTTGGGTCTAGCCTGGGTATCAATAGAACCTTGCACCCCCAAGGATACACCTTGCCGACCATTCCTGTGTCGCCTTTGGACTTTCCTCGTCGAATTCGGACCCAGGAACCAACGACTAGCGGTTTGGAGGAATTTGTTGAGAGCAGTGCCCCAAACCCATCAAGAGGAGAAAGAGCATGAAGGATGGGTTGCTGATTGTGGAGACGGACTCCAGGTATGTCTTTTAGCCATGCTTTCAACGTGTAGGACATTTCCACCTCCAGCCATACTTGCTTCTCGAGGAGTGGCATGATGAAAGCGGCCTTGATCCCGAGTTCAGGTCGTGCACAACGACCAATATGAAAGACGACAATATCTTCCCAGCCCGGCTTCAGCACCCAATGAGCGAAAGAATAGAAGTCAAAACAATGAGTAACTCACAAAGACGGACAGAGCCCAGAATTCGGGGGGGACATCATGGATTGAGTTTTTCTTGTTGGTCTCCGGGACCCTCTGACCTCTAGTGGCACGCAATGTCGCCCTCTCCAACAGATCTGTCCACATTTTTTCTTGCTCGGGAATGCCGAGTACAGGAGCCACCGTAGAAGGGCCTGCGGTGGGAGCGTTGTCTACGTCGCTTATATCGTCCTCATCCGGTGCATCTTGGATAAAATCGGTGATTTCATCTTCACTAGCTTCGAGCACTTCTTCACGGTCAACACCGGCCTCTAGATCTACGAACGCTGACTGGAGCATAATTGAGTTCGCGTGAGTTAGATAGGGGCATCACGGAAAACATACCATTAGGCTCTTGATGCGTTTGTTTCCTTGACGCGTTTGAAGCTGTAATTTCCATCAGTTTCGTTATGTCTGAGTCTTAGAGATGCAATTCCAAGCAATCAATTTTATTTTTGTTTCGTACTAACTACAACAAAGCTATGCAAGTGGAACGGGGCTTACCTTTTGCTTTCTCTCTTAGCCACGATGCACGTGGTATGGAAAAGAGAAAGGGAAAGCTTACATAATGTTGGCACATGTTTGATATTCTCAGAGATGAAAGTCCGCCGGGCACAACCGACTATTTGGTTGTGCCCGGCGGACTTTCATCTCGGGCCAGATTGCCGTGCGACAGGCAATTATGTAATCTTTTCTCTCTTGACTTCAACCAACGACCATCTAAATTAGTATACATAGAGAACTTTGTACCCATCCAATAAAGTTTATTTTTACATTAGCGCGATTTAAAGTGTTATAATATAGAACAACAGTCAGAGGTAAGATTGATGCCCTCGAATAAATCAGTCTTACAACGCACGCCCTCAGTACTCCCAAGCAACAATGTCACCGCCCCCGCCCCCGCCCGCCCACCAGATGCCAACCGACGACGAAGGAGAACGTTTGGCGGTGAGTCCACCCCCCAACAACAATGACATGGATTCCGGGGAAGAACGTCAACGCGCCGCGCATCGCCGAATGGCGGTCAATGGTTACAAACGTAGACATCCAGAGTACGGCCGTCCATTTATTATCTGCCTTGGCTGATTTCAAGTTCTAGTGCGACCCCAGAAGAGCTTGACGAGAAATACCCGCCAATTGCTGTCTCCAGGAAGAAGACCAGGAGACAGATAGAGGCCGCTCAAAAACGTGATGGAGAAACCATGGATGAGTACGAAAAGCGCCTACGGAGGGCCGAGCAAAAGCGACAACAAAGAGCTGCTGCGAAGTACGTGTTCTTTCTCGTGTATCTCCCTCATTATCCTCACGTTTTCATAGATCACAGACCCCAGTTCCTGGTCCATCTAAAAAGGAACGTCCGAAATCCCGATCTTCCGCTGCACCGAAACCAGACACTAGGAGTGCACCTATCCTAGTTGATGCGACACGAGCCCCCCCTTCTCCCCCTATTGACCCGGTATTGTTGGCTTCTGAGCCTCCTCCGGCCCCTCCTTCACGTCGTATATCTGATTTCGGGGTTGGTGCACTGGGCATTCATCCTGATGCACCCACCATTACCTGGGATCGCGTTTCCAATGAGTCTTCGCCGACCCCAGCGCGAGTCGTTCTTCCTTTCGTTCCTCAGGATGACATCAATATAGTTCAGGATGTGAGTTTCCGTCATCGTTTCTCACCCACAGGAGCTCACGACCATGAGTAGCACGCCCAGGCAGTCCGCAGGCATGCAGAGGAATCGCCCATCCTCGAAGACACCAATGAGCACGTCGTCTTCATGTGTGCACCTTTCCCGCCAGATGCCGAGCTCAACGACGTCATTATGGATCATTTGGTTTACCATTGGGGCGTCAAGTTGGAAGGATTTTATACGCCAAAGATAGTCGAGCAATTAACGACTGAATACATGGCTACACAGTGGAACGTACAGCCTGCTAGAGTGGTAGAAGTGCATGGTACGTGATGCCCTCATCTTGGGAGCATTTTTTACAGTCACTGAGCCAATATTCAGACACTGTCCGCCAGAAGCAGCATGCACTCCTGCCTTTCAAGAAGATGCTACACTCGGATTTCATAGATGGCCTGGCCGACCCCATACGAAACGAAAAGATTCTTGATGTCCCCATGACACATCGAGGAGCACCTCCACCTTTCGGGTGAGTTGAATACTTTAATACCTGAGTTTGTGCTAACATGGGTCCAGTATGATGGATGATGGCTATGATGCATGGAACAACACCTCATCGCAATATGACTGGCCTCATGGACTGTCGCGAGAGCAGTGGAGCGACATGAATTGGGGTCTTCTCCATCACGCATGCACGTACACAGATGAGCACCATGATGCGGATGGCAAGATGACTTTGATAATCGGGGAACAAGGAAGTAAGCTATGGACGGTGACATTCCCAAATAGACCTCTTGAACGCCATGTCGTCACCGATTATTTCGACCAGGCCCTTCAATTCGCCCTTCCCACACAACAAGACGAACGCCTCTGTGTCAGTTTCACCCTGGTTCTGCTGCCAGGAGATCTTTAGTAAGTTTCACTCGTTTCTCTTGCTCTTTCCATATTTGTGTTGATGCAACCACATCCATAGCTTTCAACCGCCTGGGGCCATACATGCCGTATATACCCCGGAACCCAGCTTCACGCGAGGAGCGTCTTTTTGGTCCCTGGACACGATGCATCAAGTGGAACTATCACGACGGTACGACAGGGAGTCAGGAATGTGGTCGACGAACCTAGACCACGCTCCGGAACGAGTGTACGAGGGATTAGTGCAGATGATGCTCGCCCTCCCTACCAATCCCGAGAAGCATAAGTCCCGCCTACATATTGCCTTGATCCCCCCTGAAGAGATTCCCAGTTCGATATAAACGCAGCCTCGCTGCATTCTTGCTCATGATTATAGATCCTGCTGCGTATATACCATCGCATGCCCGGGCATATGGGGTTATGATTCGGATAGATGGACCTAATGCCGAGCAACAGGATGCCATCGAAGAACAGGAGAGTCAGGCATTGGGGCGAGTCAATAGGTGTCCCTGGGCCCCTGAAGCGGTCCGATACGCCAAGCAAGTGGCCAAGGCAATCGGTTTGCCCAGTCCAAAAGAAATTGCGCATTTTTTGCAGACAGGTGCAGGGCTCTCTGATCCAGGCGAGAAAATCTCCATTGCCCCTGTCTTGAGGGAGATCTTGAAGGCGCAGCAGGTAGAGCGAGAGGCATCGGAACGACAGGAGCTCAATGCGAATCGACGGGCCCGACCCAAGGCCAACAAACCGAACGTCAAAAAGCGGAAAAGAATTTAGTTAATGTTCATTTGTAGATATAATTCAAGCCGTTTCAATTACATCCATCATTTTAACTTAATCATGGTGTGTGCCTGCCAAAACTGAGTGACCCCAAGCTTGAGGAATAGGGTGACAGACAAACGAGGACGAGACATTATGTAAGGTGACGCTGAGACCGAAAACGATAACTAGTGACGAGAGACTTAACCGATAAGGACAGAAACGATACGAAAGACGAAAAATGATACGGAAGACGAAATGGACAGAAACGATACAGAAGACGAAAATGATACTGTGGACGAAAAATGATACGGAAGACGAAATGGACAGAAACGATACAGAAGACGAAAATGATACCGCGACCTAAACAAGACTGGCGGTTGATTACATTGAACAATACTGGCTGTAAATTATCATATGCGATAATGGTACACCGATCACATTAAAAAGATGGGCCATCAATTATTATATGCAATAATGGATGAGTCCGTCTCTATAATACTTAGTACACCCACCGCATCTTACTAACAACCCTGCCAATTCCTCCGAGGTCACTCCCTCAGCTTTCTGGGTGAGATGGATCCAGAGTTCCCTCCGTTGCGGGACGGGAATGGTTTGACGGAAGAGAGTGGTTTCGCAGAAACCCGTTGGTGCTTCTGGGGATGTAAAAGTGCATGTCAATTCTTGTCGCATCAACTGGGGGATGCACTCACGGGTGACGTCCTCTCCTACAGGCTGGACACTGTTATCTCCAGCTTCTTGTGCCTGCGGGCTCCGCCTCCTCTCCTTCAATTGAAGGGCTGTCAATCCCACCTTCATATATTTGCGGGTCAGTACGGTGTTTTCGCTGTTCCTCCTCTTCGTGGTTAGATCGAGTCCTTGATATATGTTTAGCAATTATTACAACGACAAGATGGAACCAAGACTTACTGGGTACCGGCGGGCTCTTCGGTCCCGCCTCCCCATCAGACTCTGGACGACACTGTCTGGTGCTTTGGCTGACGTCATCTCTGCCTCGACGCCTTCTTCGATGTCGGAAAGAACTGTCTCGAGTGAATGCCAGTGTTTTCTGTGTTTTTTCTCCCATCGTTTCTCGTAGGCTGGCACCATGATCAGTCATATAGTTCACCTGGGTGCATGTAGAACGTACTGCGGTAATCAAGGTCTTCAATAGGTGGTGCATCTTCATCGCAGCCTGTTAAACATATTTCGATCTGATAGCTCAGCTCTGTGACTCACTTGCATGATTCTGCAGAGCGCTTTGAGGGAGACCTGGGCCGAAAATTCTGGTGAGATTGACTACGGCCTCATCAATATCATGCCAGTTTAAGGAGATAAAGCAAACGTACCACGGTACTTGCAGTAATCGCTGGCGCAGACAAAGGACCACTGCCCGTCAACGTCATCTTGGTGGAGGATGGTCTGCACCAGTGACGAAGAAGGGTCCACCAGAGGGCAGAAACAGTTGGGCCCTTCAAGTTCCCATTCCAGCATGTATTGCTGAAGGTTCTCCACGCTAACGGGTACGAGTTCTCCATTGTTTTGTTTCCACGCTGGACTATAATAAAGGAATGAGTTCATGCCTCCACACCGACTCCTAGGTTATATAACAGGACAACGTACTATGACCAGGTATTCATCATCGCGCCCTGGATGGTCACCAGGTGGCGGATGGCCCTCTTCTTGACGAATCCAAGTGACACCTCCACATCGTCGATGCATCTGATCAAGTCAGCAGCTGCATCCGGTGCTGGAGGAGGTGTGAACTCATCATCCCTGGCGTTCGATGACGACTTTGAACGGGACATTTGAGACTGTGATGGGGGATTGTCGGGCTGCGCGCGCGCTATAAGTCGAGGAGGAGGGGGGATTTCGAGAGATGGGACCTTTCTAGTCCGAAGATCGTAGACCATGTTACCTACAAAGGAGTACGGAGATATATTTCTAGCAATCAATAATTCTTTTCCCCCTGAGGATACTGTTCCAACAGTCCACGTACTTCCTGCTGGGATTCGATGCACACTTGTCCTGTTCCGTTCCAAGGTCAAGGTCCAATATTAAAATTAGACTTAGAGTTGTAACTACTAACTAGCAACCGAAGAGTTCCTTGTCTCATGGTCCGACAATTGACTGATGGATCTAGGAAAACCGAGAGCAGTAACTAACCCGAATAAACAGAAAGTTAAAATTTTGGGTTTACGCTCAAGATTGAAATAAACTTAGGCATTGAAACATCGACATCGTGTTCCCAAAATAAAGCGAAAGGTTAATCACGAAAGGTTAATGAGGAAAGAGTTCCTTGTCACGGTCTGATAATTGACTGGCAGATCTAGGCAAAACTGAGAGTAATAACCAACCCGAATAAACAGAAAGTTAAAATTCTAGGTTGACACTCAAGACCGAAATAAACTTAGGCTTTAACGCCGTGCTCCAAAATAAAGTGAAGAGTTAAGGTCGTTATTCAGGAAGTTAAGTGAGAAGGGGCAGATCGGTATTATCAAGCACATTTCTACGTGGTCTAAAGGCTCTGTCATAACACAATTGTACTGAAACCAGCCAGCAGCCACTAATTCCCAGTACTATCCGGCAGCTCCACTACAAACACCCGTCGGAGCTCCCAAAGGATCACAACCATATCTTCCAAGTAATCCAACTTGTCGATGACATATTCCTCCGTCCATCCATCAGGACGCAAGCCATGTACCACCCACTGGTTTTTTAGGCCCATAATGTACAAAGTCAAGATTTCCTGGCGACGGCGATGTCAGCGGACGTGGTAAATGAAATGACAGAGACTTACGACTTTGAGCTGCTCCACGGCAGCATCAGACCGATCATCTGTGATGGGCCATTGGTCAAACCAATCTTCGAACACCCGCGCGAAGAAAATGAGGACATGGTTGTCCTGTACTGCTCTTTCAAACAGGATCCCTTGTTGGGACATCCACTCGCGCTGCTCAGCGGTATAGTCATGCTGGCAAGCGTAATCGTGCCTGCCCATTACTGGCAGCACACCGAGCAAGGTCCTATAAACGACGACCTGAGTACAGCCAACAGTCGAAACGAGGTGAGTACATACAGGTATTGAGTTGATGGGGACGACATGAATGAGAGCGGGTAAAGACTGGTACTCTCACCTGGCGGGCACCTTAAATACATACGGATGGATGGTGGCGTTCGGGGGATGGCAGATAAGGTCCCTTCTCGGTAGTGAAAGAGTTCTAAAAATACCACGGGCAAGCGAATCGCGCATGCAATGATATACTTATTTTACATGTAAAGCTTGACATAAACTATTATAACTGAATATTTTACATGTAAAACGAAGCTTGCATAAAATGTTATACATTACCTTGCTTGCCAAGGTCTCTCAGGGTCGAATTTCGGAGTCTTGTGATATTTCTCACAGTGTGACCTGTACGCGTTGCGCGCTCGTATTGATGACGTATCCATTACTAAGATTATCGTAACGGATTCGACGTGTCATTCCTTTCACTCGTTTCTTGGGACCGTTCCCAAAATCTATCGGCAAATCAAGTCGCTGATTCTGGAATCCTACAGTCAAGTTAAAAAGTCGCCGTTGCTTGCAGAGTGGAATGCAGTCTCGCGAGACTCATTCTGTACTTGCGGGGGAACGGGGAGCGTTGTGGTAAAAGACGTCCATGAGATCTTCCTCCAGTGGCTGGCAATGGGACAGTAAAAATCCTACAAATATTTGTTAGCTGTAGCAATGACAATAACAGAAATCAAATCACGTACCTTGACACCAGAATCGACTCCCACGTCGAATTATGCAGTCCTGTAACCTCACAGGAGCTGCCCAACCTATCCAAAAGTGCGCCGTAATATACCTGAGGCCATCGGGGGCGGTCTCAACAATGACTAATTTGTGATTGACCGTGAGATTGTTTGACGAAAAACGTTATGTCAACAGCCGGGGCCTTTCCAGCATGCGGAAGGTATCTTTTGAAATAAATTAGACGTTCTGTGTACACATCTACTTCAGGTAAATCAATACAAATGAAATGAAGTACTTCAAAGCAAAGAAAAATCTGGAAAACTCGCCTTCTGAAACAACTACAATCCGAAAAACTGACCTTTAAAAATAAAAATAGACGTTCTGTATAAAAATAGACAATCTGAAAAACTCACCTTTCAAAATGAAATAGACGTTTCGTGTACGCATCTGCTTGAAAGGTAATCAATACGCATGAAATGAAGTACTTCAGAAGTATGCCTTACAATCCGCCGAACATCTTCCCATTAAACACTTGAACATCATGCAAGATCCCGCTCCTAGAAGTATGGTACATAAACCGATGCATTGTAACAACAGCTAAATCACCTAAATGAAAAATCAGATATGTCGAAAACGTTTTTTAATAAAATTGACTGACCTCAACATGATCTCCCGACTGGAAGAAATGCTTCGCACGTAGTCCCCCCGAACGTACCATCCATCGACTCCAATCCCCGGGGTAATACATGTACACCCTTCCTTGATTGGCAGCCTCCATTTCTATAGTAACCGCCATCCATCCCGCCAGATTGTACGCTCGCAGCGTATAATGATAACGAGGATTTGCCGACGACGAATGCCATCCAGAACTAAAGACATAAATTAAAATGATAAAAAAGACGTTCCCACTCACAAAACTGACATCTTGTCGATGTTTTCACGCGCAAGTTTATTGCCGTATCTCCTCTCAGCCTCCAAAAGTATCTTCGCAGGAAACTCATCCATCAGGCTTGAAGAACACGGATAAATGCGTTTAATGTCGCCGAAGAAAGCATCCTTGGCTTGCAAACCGGCGCGTATGTAGTAGTACTTGATTGGCATATCGAAAGTAGAAAAGATTTTAGAAGTAGAGGGCGGTTAAACAAGTAAAGCTAGTAAAGGACACTTAGTCGCGACGCTGATCGACTTGAAGCATCGATCAAGCCGACGGCCCGGCGGCATATATAAGCTTCATGTGCAACGATCCCGTGCCGGAATGCCGATGTCCCGATTCAATCTAAGTCGCGTCAATTTAGTACAACACGCCGCGGGACTGCGTGCGGTAAACATACGAACGTTGCGCGCAATTTCTAAGGAGAATCTGATAAATTTGTGTGAAATATGTACACGCAATCAATGAGAATATGATAAATTTGTGGTGAAATGTGGGTATGTCCTGTCTCAGGTATCAAGATATAGCATGGTCTTCAATTTTATCCTTATCATCTCTCTCTCAGGCTCACTCGACAGCTTCATCCTCATCTTCCTCGAAAATAGTGGCGAGTCGAGAGCGCAAAAACCCTGCCATTCCGACGTCCTCAAGGGGTGTACTACTATACTCGACGTTGTATGGAGGAGCGGGTTCGACCGTATCGATCATGTCTGTAATATGGACGGATATCAGAAGTATTCCCCTGGCAGGAATCGCTGAAGCGTACTGGTGTCATTTTGGACGACAGTATCAATAGCACTGTAGGGTGGGGGGGTACGCGTAACGACATCGTATGACGGCGGGAAAGTGCTCGAATCCAGATCGGGATTATCGACTAGTAGGAATAAAGTGTCAATAGATGAAGAAATCCCAGACGCTAATCAACGCACCTAAGTTCCCAAACAATTGATGAATAGCCCTGCGTACGTGTTTTAAGGTTTTGCTAATGACAAAGAGGATGGAGTTCATGAGAACTGTTGGCTTGAAAACGGGAGACTGACTGTAATTTGGCGGTAACACGACGAATAGAGAACATCTGCAGGTACACTGTTAGTATAATCTCGGACGTCTAGTCTTCAAACTGACCTTGGACCGATTGTGAAGATGGAATGAGAGAGAAATTAGAAATTAGACTTTAAGTTTCTCGTGTGAGTAACGATGTCACGTGATCACTGTTAACAGCGCATTGGCCTCCTCGTCCTCCACGACTTGGTGTGCACCAGCATTTAGCAGCGGCTATGCTGAGCCCCACAACTACGATCGAAGATGTATTCTTTGGCTTCTACAGCTGGCTTGACAAGCACCATCAATCACGAGAGCGGTACCGGTACACCTAACGATGCTAAATTCTATGAGCACTTGTACGATCTATTCAACAGCAGTCCGGCTACAGAGTACTGGGTCCAGAGTAACGGGATGGTGAGTTACACTAGCCTACTACACGCGTGTGGCTTTCTAACTTTCGTAGCTCGGTACTCTAGGTGAGGCCCGGGGTAAGATGGCGCTCCTCTAACGGTTCAGCTATGATCTCCTCCCGGACTACGATACCAAAAGGATCGGGATCTACCTCGACCCGAATCAATGGACTGACAATGGTGCTAACATCTCCGTTGTATACAACAATGCCAAGAACCAGATCGCGTACATCGAGGTGAGCGGGATTTTGACAATTTTGAAACCTATCCATGATTTGGGAGCGTAGGATTACTATGAAATAGGGTTAGATATCGGGGCTGGCGCTGCAGAGAATATTCAGTGGAAGTTCAACGCCACCACGGCGCATATCCAGGATGCTATCGACAATCACCCAGATCAGCTATATATCAGTTTCGCTAGCTCCGAACATAATGTCGACTTGCCTCCAGAAACACCCCGCGTGAGTCTTTATCTTGAGATCATATCCAAGTGCTTCAACAATGCGGCAGGTTATGGCTCTGGGTAACAGGACAGAAATTCAAGGGGTGAACCAGAAGTTGCTCAAAAAATAGCTCGTCTTGGGCAAGACCCAAGACGGCTATTCATCCCACCAGGACCCCGCCATCACTCACAATCCACCCCCGTGCCCTAGCCGTCGTCTCCTGTCCTTTTTGTAGTAAAACTCAAAAGCAAGTTCACCCCGCATTTTCAGTTCTCGAGCCCTGAATTCACCAAAATCGTCAGTAAAATACTTGCCACAGTTCACAATCCGTGCTTACCACCCTTTTCTGTCCGCGAGCACTTGTTCAATATTCCGATCTCACCGCTTACCGCTTCCTCAGAGCCTAGGAAATCAGTCAGTTTTTCATTCTGCGAGTTGCCACCTGCTAACCGTTCCCTACAATCTCAAGCCGGTCAAAGCAAAACTAACAAGATGATCGTCAAGATGAAATGCAAGCATATGCCGCTGAACCACTTACCATCTTCGTCTTCGTCGGCTTTCACTCCGCAACATTTAAATCTCGAAATTTTTGGCATAAAATTTGCTAACAAAATCGTCAGCTAACGTTCCAAAAGTTAGAAGTAACCGGACACCTACCTTGATCGCCGGGATAACAACTTGCTCTGCCTGAAATCGGTATCAATACTGTAAGCAATCCATTAGTTTTAAGGCTAAAAGTACCATAACGAACGGCTTGCCAAGGTTGCACCTTTCATTGGCTTCAACTCTTCGTGCACAAGCTAAAGATCGCATCAATTTTTGTGTGAAACATCAGCAGAAATAACTCACCATATTCGCACACAACATACATAAAACCTCGCTCCCCGGACGTCGATACGTCGTCTCAGAGCAATTTTTCATGCTGACAGCATAGGTCAGGTTTAGACATAGTCAAGTAAAGATGTACTTACATTACTGTTGATGTCGCTCCCCGGATGTTCATACATCGCCTCAGGGTCAATTTCTGTTGCTGCGAGAAAGTAAATGAATGAAGATAGAGGTCGAAGTAAAGCCTAGCTTACCTGGCCATCTTTAGGTCTCCGGAGGGCAATACGTTCGTCAACGTTGATGTTCGTTCTGCCGGGTTTCAGTCTTGGAGAAATTGTAGATGAAGTTTGTACAGCTAATACTGGAAATGGTGATGAGCTTACCCTGCTCGCCGGACAGCGATACGTCATCTTGAGGTGTTTTTCCGTAGGGTACCTATCCGAACACACAATAAATGAGTGAATACTAATATGCAAGAATAAATCAACTTACATAGGATACCGGAGAATAGTAACAATGATCTGACCCTGCTCGCCGGATGACGATACGTCATCTCGGCGCGATTTCTGATGTCGAGAGGAAATTAACGATTACGGAGGTGGAAATATGGATTACCTTACATGGTCATGCGTAGATATCCGGACGGCAATCCATCGTCTCAGAGCAAAGCACGTCGCTGTGGAGGTAGGCTCTGCAAGGTTTCGGCCTTGGAGAAACTGAAAATGAACTCTATACATCTAACACCGGAAGATACTTATGATGGACTTACCCTGCTCGCCAGACGGCAATACATCGTCTCGGCCCAATTTTCCGTAGGGTACCTATCTGAACAGACAATAAACAAGTGAATTTGAATGTGTAAGTATGAAGTAACTTACAAAGGATACCAGAGAATACCAACGATGATCTCACCCTGCTCGCCGGACGGCGATACGTCGTCTCGGTGCAATTTCCATTGGTAGGCTATCTGAGCAGAGTAAACATGTGAATATGAATATGCAAGGAAGAATGAACTTACATGGGTGATGGACGGTGCGCCCCGGAAGGCAATATGGGTGAGTTTTGGTGCCCAGAGCAATGACGGCTGACTCAGATACACATTATCTTTGTTGCGTGCGGATCTCCAAATACCTGTGTTCGCCAGACAGCAATACGTTGCCTTACAGCAATATAGGTCGCAGATCTAATCATTAAAAGAGTGCCATAAGAGTAGACCAAGGTATAAGCTCACCTTTTACAGAATTGAACCGAGAACTCAAACGAGTTACCAGTTCCAACTTCCGCCGTTACGATTATTTTTCTCTCCTTTTTTGGCAGTCTGCCGCTTAATTTAAAATTTGTTTTTTAGCCATTAACCTGGTAATCCAACGACTTTTGGCGGCACTTGATAGGGGGGGAAGATGAGTGAGTAGCAGCTCATCGGCAGCTCAGCAGGATGATTTGTCTGCATCTCCATTTATGTCTTCGCGTCTCCATTTGTGTCTTTGTTTGTCTGCGTCTCCATTTATGTCTTCGCATCTCTGTTTATGTCTTCGCGTCTCCGTTTGTGTCTTCGCGTCTCTGTTTATGTCTTCACGTCTCCGTTTGTGTCTCTGTGTCCACAGCATCAATTCTGTGTTATTTGGTTTGTACTTTAGATAACCTACTATAACTGCATAATAAACTATAAAATCATTCTGAATCGGAAGGAATTACAATAACACTGCCAAGCGGAGTACTCGTAAAAATATCAGAGTTCTCCATCCTCGCCTTTCCCTTTCCCTTCTCCACTTTGGGGATGCGCTTGCGACGAGTTTGGGTCTGGGAGACCTCGAAACAAATATGCCTGTCGTGAGCAAGCCTTCTGAAGAGTTTACCGCATTCCAGACAGTAATCGGTTAGATACTGGAATTCTTGTAGGGATATCCCAGATCCCGATGTATAAGCCTCTTCGAGAGCAAGAAGGCTTGGTGTGGGGAAGGTCGCCGTACCCTGGAAAAACTCTTCTATGGTGCTGGTACCGCGTAAAGAGCCTGGAGCTGGTGATTAGTCGGGATGGGGTGAAGAATAGAAGGCGAAATAACATACCTTTTGTGAGGAAAGCCGCCTTGAACATCGTGTCCTGGGCTATTTAGACGAACTGAGTCTGTGGTGGCAAAGCAAACAGTGAAAGCGAAGACTCACCAACTGCTTTTTTCGAGGCGAGAACAGATGGGTGGGGGGGGGAGAAGTCGGTGTCAGAGTCAGGCGCAAGCACCCGAATCTTTTTGGGAGACCCTGTTGAGCATCGATACTAGTTAGTATGCATTCATGTTACGTAGAACATGAGAGAAATACAGACCATTTGGTTGCACCACGAGTTTGCGCTTGGAGCGGCCGAGAAAACTTTCATCTAGTGTGTGCAATAAGCTGGAGCTTGACGCGATGGATGCCGCAGGAGAGGTCGCCGCGTTAGTACCGGCTGGAGCAGGGATACGGAGGCGATTTCCGAGAGCCCCCTGGCTCGTGAGTTCTTGTATGGGGACTAGAAGACATTTACTGTTCATGTCGTGACCAATGGAGGTGGATGTCACTCACCCCAGAATCCACACCCGAAGTGTCGGAGCTTTGGCTGTGATGCGGCACAACGCAGAGCAATTTTGCCCGGGTTCTCGTATTCGGCGTTGGCAAGGGGGCTCATCGTGAAGATGATGGTCTCGCAATAATTCCCAGTAAATGCGGCCGGGCACCAGCACGAGGGAAGCACGACATTGGCGTTCGAGGCCTAGTTATATTAGACCAACGTAGCATACTCAGGATGACTACTTACTCGTAGTTCGGCCAAGTCCTCCGCAAGAACGGGCCTCAAGACTCCGTTAGCATCACTATAGGCAGGACTACATTGTTTTCGGTAAATGTCAAGTGAATAAGACAATTGTAAAGACTTACTACTCGTATAACACGAGGCTTTTGTTATCCGGGTTGAAGGAAACCACCGCTTGAAGGGTACGGAAGTACCACAGTTGGATGTTCTGAGCTCTGAGACGGACCACGTCGTAATTTGCGTCAGAGATGGGAAGCCGATGTGGTAGTTTTACGTTCGCAAAGGGGGAGTTGGGAGTCTGGGAGGAGGTCTTGTGGGGGGACGTCGTGGAAGACATTCTGGAGGGAGATGGGCGAGAGGTCGGAAAATGCTCCTCTTATAGGTGGCATGACGGTGGGAGACATGTAGACGTTATGTCAGGGACTTTTGGACGAAGGCAAAATGCAAAACTTGAAAGACAGATTTCGATTGGCTTTTGCGAGGGCAGCGGGCGAGCACTTGAAAAGAAGAAAAAAAGCGGAGGAGGGGCTTGCCGCTCAAGTCAGTTCTAGGTTGTGGGCGAAAGGCCAAGCGCTAGAAAAGAAGAAACAGCGGGATGAGGATGAGAATCTATGGAGTAGTCGTTCGAAAGGGCAACGATTATAAAAGAAGAAAAATAGCAGAAGAGAGGGAAACGTCGGAATCGGTTGCAAGGGGCGGGCGTAGTTGAAAAGTTTATTTGGCGTATCACGTGATAAGCTGCGAGGCGCAGGGCGCTCGGTGTGACCCGCCTGACGTTGCTAGTATTTACTTGCAGCTTGCTAATGCCGAACAACGGCATCTCGGGCAGATGTACCATACCGTACAGTGACGTCACCAGTAAAAATAGGTACATTACATACGTTACATAACAGGAACTGACTAGTATTCTACTGTGTACCGGGAAGGAAAGTTGATCGGCGACTAGTGGGTACCGGCAACTGCCGGTTCCAAAACGTGAGCTGACTATGCCTATTTTCGGCCATTTTGACAGCAAATCGACGTTAATTGCTTCAAATCTCACTGATGGATGCTCCTCTCTTTTCATAATGCTACATACAAGTTCAAGTATATAGTAGCACTATTTTTCCTAGAATAATACTAATTATCACTCTCATCCTGTCCCTTAATATCAACATCTATGATCTCTTCTTGGCACCTTTCAGCCCCTGTCTCTGCTTCTTCATTGTCAGCCTCAACTGCCAGATTCCCTGCAGCTCTGGTAACTTGGCTACAGCTGTCTGGAGATGTTTGTATCTATATTTTAGGTCACTTCTGTCTTTTGCACAGATTTAGCCTTTGCAATATCCAATCCTGAGCCATTTTTACAATTCTTTATATGCTAATCTAACTGAAAATCTAATTTTGCTACTGTGAGGTATCTTTTTGCACCATGCTGTACTTGGTATACTTCCTCAATTATTTCTGAAGTACAATAAGGACCACATCCATCAACAGCAGATGAGATGGTGTAAAAGTGGGAGGACACCTTTGTTTGGTTGTATTTGTAAAGCCTTCGGACTACTGATCCAAATGCACCTGGTACAGGCTTCCACAACCCTCATATTGCTTCGGAAATTTTACAGGATATCTTTTTAAAATAAAATACATGTATTCTTCGGAGCACATTTTTTAAAAAGGCATTTTTAATGCCATAAATACAATGAAACTATAGTAAAAATGGGGTCTTAAAAATATTCTGCTTCGAAGAATACATGTATAATTACGTCCTGAGCAAAATGTTCCTGCAAAAGTATTCGCGAATCTTCCTCGTTCGAGCTGCAGTAGGTGCATCCATGAAAGTGCCATATTTCCAGCCGAGATCGAGATCGCTCGGAGCCCGAAATTTGGCGGGGGTTGCCGGTACCCACGACTAGTACTGAAAAGTTCCCGTCACGTGCCGTATGACCTTGCATCGCGCATACGCTGTCTACTGAACCTGCGACTCTCTGAGCTCCCTATTTTATCCTGGGTATCTGGCTTGCTATGCCACGTCGACTCTGATAGATTCTTGTCACTGTCACTCCTCAGATGATAGCGATCTTGCACCCTATGCCCAGCTGCAACCGTGTCGCTGACGTGCACACACGGCAGCAGCTTAGCTTATTAACTGTGTCATGGAATGTTGCAGCAATTACCACCCAATGCTTCGTCAATTCATTGATCGCTACTTCCCCAGTAAGGGGGGCCATGCAGTCACTTTCATGGGGCTCGATTACGCTGGGAAGACGACGCTTTTGTACCTCCTAAAACTCAACCAGGTTATTCCAACCATCTCTACGATTGGGTTCAATGTGGAGACGGTCGATGTTCCTCTTCCTGGGCGGCGCCGTCGAAGGCTTACATGCTGGGATGCGGGGACGGGCTGCGGTATTCACGGTGTCTACCCTCTACTACGAATGTTTGTTGAGATGTCGGCGGGGGTAGTATGGGTTGTGGATAGCGGTGATAGGGAACGAATCGACGAAAGCGTCGAGACCCTCGCAAGTGTGGTAATTGGGGTCACCAATAGTGCTCTTCCTATCCTCATGTATGTCAACACTTGTTTCCTTCAGCTAATTTACCTCTGATGCTCAACGATCCTAGATTGGGAACAAAGCAGGACCTGCCAGGGGCGATGTACGTGGACGAAATTCGTGTCAAGTTCACAAGGGCCATCTCGGGGCGCAACGCTTTGGTATTCGGGGCAGCTTTGGTTCAGCCGGACGCAATTGCTGCGTTATCCGTTGCCTTTGAATGGTTCTTCACAGCCATTGAAAGCCCCTCTGCGACTTCCACAAGCAAACAGCCTCCAGTTACCCCTGCAAGTCCCGACTCTTTAGAGCTTGACAGGAAATTAAGCACGTGGTTGGCACGTACCGAAACTGACACTCCTCCTGAAGAATTCATATCTCAATTCCTCTCGGTGAACCTTTCTACGTGGGATCATTACACCCACATTCGTATTGCATATGTCATCTTGACTACCTATGGTCGGCAGAAAGGTTGGTACTACCGCGCTTTAATGGAATTTTTGCTCAGGCTTGATCTTATAGGGAAGAATATGATTCTCGATGGTATCAAAAATTTCATAGCCCGGAGCCCTATTGCCAGCGGTCGCGCTTACCATGTCACCATGACATATTTTTGGATACAACTCGTGCACCTGGGTATACGCAACATGCCCCCTTCCAGTGCAAATGCGTCGGACGCCACGCTTGTTGATTCCGCCGAGCCGTCACCAGAGGATTTTATTCGTTTTCTTTTGATGAATTCACATCTCCTGACCGGGAATCTGTGGACTGTGTTCTATTCGAAAGATACTATGATGAGTCCAGAGGCCAAGGCAGGGGTCGTTTTGCCAGACAAGAAACCGTTGCCTAATCTTGTTCGCGACGCAATCTCAAGAGTGCGTCCGGTTTGACTGAGGATAGAATTGAATAGGAGGTTCTGTTTCGCCGCAGTTCCACTACTTAGCACATTACTGTGGATATATACATTCTCTCCTTAGTTCATTGGCTGTACTGTCCCTCGTTGCGTTGTTCCACTCATTTGCCAGTGCATTTTCGATCTTTCCGCTCACCCCGTCTCTCCGTGTCTCATCGTTAGGAACGATGAACGCTCTTTCTTGCCTGACCTAAGTCTCACGACGAGTCTAATGACTGTAGCAATACAAACACTTGATCCTCATTTTTCCCATAGCCCTACTTACTTCTACTGGTGCAGAGCATCCCCTAGCTCCATTCGTAATCTGGCCCACCATATTGCACTGACGCGTGTGCACTTACCGCCTCCCACCAGCTGGCCGTTGAACGTGGAAAGTGATATGGCATCGCAAAGGAGTGGCGTTTGTGTAGAATGTAGTCGGACAATGTTGAAAGTGGGACCTGTACCCCGGTTAGAAGAGTATCGTGCGATCCCCAACGCGCCTTCTTCTCCTTCTTGCAGGGACTGACAATCTCATGGCCAGCTTGGGCCGGTTTGTCCACGAGATATTTTCACTTTGGGACTGTGTTTTCTTATTGCTTCATCCACCAACCGACTGCCGAGGCCGTGAGGGAGTACTCATGAAGGGGCTTTACCATAACGGCAGAGCGTAGGTATGGTTCGGTATCATAGCAGTCGTACTTTAGTACTAGGTTCAATAGTAGACACACAGTAGCTAGTTGGAATGTACAGCTGGGGGACTGTAGTACGGACGCCGGCACGCTCAGGCTTCTGTTGAGGAGCACCAGTCGGCTAATGAAAACCTCTTCCTGTGAATACATACATCCCCTCCTTAGTTCATTGGCTCTTCCAGCAATTACTATTTCCGACTTGAGAATATGTTGTTGGTCCGAACTTTTTCCATTGATGAGAGTACCATATGGTTTACGAACGCCGCGCTGTTTCTCTGAAAAAAGACCCATATAATGCACTCTCTATCCTGTGCTCTTTGGGCAGGTGCTGTTGATGGAGCACAGGCTGTTACTAGCATGATGATCTGGTGCTGTGGTATGCTGTTGGACACAACGACACCTCTCGGTAATTTCTTGGACGCTGAAGCATGCTACTATCTCTGAGATAACCGCAGTAATTTCTTGGTGTGTATTGTCTCGTAATTAATCAATGACTGACGAGAACAATACATATTGGAATATGAGTTTTCTAGCTCTGATGATATGCTTTGATTCTTCTGTACAGCTTGCTGGGCTTCTTCGCCGTCTGCGATTAGAATAGACGCGTCCTGTAAGGTCCTGTATCGCCTTCAGTGTGCGAAACGGCGTAGAAGGCTATAGAAACATCCAGAAGGGTACAGAATCCGAAAATAGCAGTCAAATTGGCTTGTCACCGGCATCCGTCACGCCCTTACCTCTGCTAGATTTTTTTCTCTGTACGACCACGACCCACTAATTCTCTATCGTAATCGCATCTTATATCCATCATGGCCGTCGTTGGTGTTGATTTTGGTTGTCTACATAGCAAGGTGCGTTGCTCGACATCGCATATGAGATCGTTCTTTTCTGATATTTCAAAGATTGGTGTGGCCAGGCATCGAGGCATCGATATCATCACGAATGAAGTGTCGAATCGTGCAACACCGTTCGTAGCTATACACTGTACCGCAACGAGCGTACTGAACCCATTTCCTGCAGATCTCTCGTTGCGTTCGGCCCCAAGCAGCGTTCAATTGGCGAGGCTGCCAAGACGCAGGAGACTTCAAATTTTAGAAACACCATCGGCTCATTGAAGCGGCTTGTCGGGCGGACGTTGAAGGATTCAGATGTGCAGGAGATCGAGAAGAAGTTCATCAATGCATCTCTGGTCGACGTCCAGGGTTCTGTTGGTGTCGAGGTATGTTGCTTTTCTGTCTTTTCTTTTTTTTTTCTTGCCTTGCTCATGCTATATAGGTGCGGTACATCGGAGAAAAACATACCTTCTCCGCTACCCAGCTCGTCGGCATGTATCTCGCCAAACTTCGTGATATTGCTGCCAATGAACTCAAGACGGGCGTCACCGACATTGTCATCGCGGTCCCGGGGTGGTACACTGACATCCAACGCCGTGCAGTCCTCGACGCTGCTGCTATTGCCGGCCTCAACGTTCTACGACTCATCAACGACACCACCGCGGCTGCCCTGGGCTACGGTATCACCAAATCCGACCTCCCAGAGCCCGAATCACCCCGCCATGTCGTCTTTGTCGATGTCGGACACTCCAGTTTGTCTGTATCTGTTGTCGCCTTTTCAAAGGGCCAACTCACCGTCAAGAGCACTGCATACGACCGTAATCTCGGTGGACGAGATATCGACTACGCCCTAGTGAAGCACTTTTCGGAAGAGTTCAAGGGGAAGTACAAGATTGACGTTCTATCCAACCCCAAGGGTACTTTCCGTCTCACCGCGGGATGTGAGCGCCTGAAAAAGGTGCTCTCTGCCAACGCCGAGGCGCCCCTCAACATAGAATCCATCATGAACGACATCGACGCCTCCTCGAAGCTCACTCGCGACGAGTACGAAAGCCTTATTGCCAGCGTCCTCGACCGTATCCCTGCGCCGCTCCAACGCGCTCTGGCGGATTCGGAACTCACTCTCGACCAAATCGACGCTGTTGAACTCATCGGTGGATCCACGCGTATCCCTGCCGTCCGGGCCCGCATTCAATCTGTCTTCCCCGGAAAGGTCCTTTCCACTACCCTTAACCAGGATGAGGCCGTTGCCCGCGGTGCCACCTTTGCCTGTGCTATGCTTTCCCCAGTTTTCCGTGTCCGTGATTTCCGTTTCACAGACATCGCGACGTATCCGATTAAAACGATTTGGGAGGCGTCTCCTGACTCGCCTGAAGAGGATACCGAGCTTTTAGTGTTCCCTCGTGGTAACGCACTCCCTTCGTCGAAGGTTCTATCATTCTACAAGAAGGAGCCATTCACAGTTGAGGCTGTGTACGCTGAACCTTCTCTGTTGCCTGGCAGCATAAACCCTTGGATTGCCAAGTTTACAACGAAGGACATTCCTATCGTTAACAGCAGTGATGCTCCTGTGAAACTCAAGACGAGGTTGAATGCGAACGGTCTTATGTCGTTTGAGGCTGCATTCATTGACGAGATTGTAGAGAAGGAGGAGGCTATGGATGTTGATGCCGCTCCCGATGCTCCTCCCAAGAAGAAGAAGGTCAAGCATGACGTTCCGTTTATTTCTGGCGCATCTAGCTTGGACAAGAGCATTGTAGAATCCTTGAAAGAGCAAGAGGCACAGATGCATGCTAGCGACAAGCTTGTGATGGACACCGAGGTACGTGTGTGCGTTTATATCGCGTTCACTCAGACTGACTTAATTTCTTCTAGGATCGTAAAAACGCTCTCGAAGAGTACGTCTATGACACTCGTGGCAAGCTCGATGATAGATACGCCCACTTTGTGAAGCCCGAAGAAAAAGAGAAGCTCCTCGTCGCTCTGCAAGAGGCAGAGGACTGGCTCTACACCGAAGAAGGCGAAGACGCGACCAAATCGGCCTACGTCGCCCGTCTAGACGCCCTTAAAGTCCTTGGCGATCCCATCACCTTCCGCTGGCGCGAGTCCGAAGAGCGAGTCCGAGCCGTCACCCAACTCCGTGAAACGCTCAACAGCTACATGTCCCAAGCCACCTCCGCCGATGACAAATTCTCCCACATCGATGAGAAAGACAAGCAAGCCGTCGTCGAGAAGGTTGCGACTGTACAAAAATGGCTCGACGATCAGGTCATCAGGCAGACAGAGCGTCCAAAGAATGTGGACCCGGTGTTGACCAGTGCTGAGATTTCGAAGAAGCGGGATGAGGTTATATACTTTGCGACGCCAATCTTGACGAAGCCCAAGCCTAAACCGCCGGTGGTTCCAAGCAGCGGGACTGGAACACCGAAGAGTGGCAATGAAACGCCGGCGGAGGAACCTCCCAAGAAAGAGGCGCCTAGCGAGCCCTCAGAGATGGATGTAGACTAGTGCATAAATGTGAGTGTAGGATGCTTGGTAGTAGTTACGCGTGCTGTATGTTTCGTATAGACAAAAGAATTCACATCGTTACTAGGTGGAGTTTCGGGAAAAGGAAAGAAAAACTGCTGGCGTTACATGTGTGTCATTGCTTTCGCCAGCCCTCAGCCCTCCCAAGTTTTATCGACAGCATGAGCAACACAATGGGTCCGCCCTTCGAAGTTCGCAACGTATTCCTAATGACTGTACGACGGCCGGAAATCTCATTCGTGTGAATGGATCCGATGCGGTGATCGGGTGCATTGGACTGCTATATATTCTAGTAGTTCAGCTCGGGGGGTTCTAACTATCATGGCTTCATTCCTCGTATTGTCGTATATTCTTCTCCTCAGTGCAACGTATCTGGTATACAAGAAGCTCAGACGTGTTTCTATTGGCAGCGTTCCCGGTCCACCATGGAAGTCTTGGCTTTATGGTGCGGTTGACTACATGTCGCGTCTCCAGCTGTTTCTCATGTCGTCTATGTAGGAAATTTACCTGATCTTCTCAAAGGCCAAGCAGGAGAAGTAAATCGAGACCCACTTCAAATCGTTCCTCTTATGATTTGACGCTGGTTTACTAGGTCGACTTTAAATGGCAAGCCCAGTATGGTGACATTGTCCGAATCCGAGCAGCGTTGGGAGTAAGCTAAGCCGTCCATGACTCCTAACAACTGTCTGGTTGCTGACGATCTCATCCTGCAGGAAGATCGTCTCTTGGTTTCTGATCCTAAAGCACTTCAGTATATATACCAAACCAGCGGCTACAGATTCATCAAGCACCCAGGTCGTATGGAGCTCGGACGACTACTCACAGGGAGTGGAATACTCTTAGCAGAAGGTATGCCATCAAAGACTGCAGCCTTTATATGCTAATGTCTTTCGATTCATGCAGGTGATGACCACAAGAGACATCGCAAAGTTCTCCTACCGGGTTTTGGAGGACCCGAGGCGAAATATTATGTACCGGTGTTTTTCGCGCATGTCGGAAAGGTAAATGGCATCATTCTCTGATTTCAATGATCGACTAAGATGTGGGCGGTTGAAGATGGTATCAAAGTGGAAGGACTTGATAGAGTCCACACCTGAGGATCAGTCGACTGTTATCGACATTCCTTCCTGGATGTCACATGCAACATTAGATGCCATCGGTGAAGGTACGTTGCTTACCCGGGCACGTACTTTCTCCCGCTCAACAAATTTCTAGCTGCATTCGATTATCAGTTTGGCGCCCTCGACGACTCCAAGAACCCTCTAACCATCGCGTACACAAACCTATTGTTAGTTTTCACTTTTTTGAGTCTATAGAAGCGATTCTAAGGAAATTTTTGATTTACAGGTTTGATACCTTGGCCGTACCTACCAACAACGGCGCCCTATCACTATGTCTAATGGGATGGTTACCTAACCGGGTCGTTCGCCTTTTGCTTGAAAAGGCGCCAATCAAAAGGCTAGAGCACGTCAGGGCGACGCGCGACCTAACCCGCCAGGTCGCAAAGCAGCTGTTGAACGAGAAATACGAGGCGCTTGCCACGGACAAACCAAAGAGGGATATCATGAGTTTGTTGGGTACGCTTCCGAATCTCCTTTCGTCTCGCCTGCTTACACAACTTCCTGTACAATGACAGTGAAAGCAAATATTTCGGAAAACCCAAAGACGCGACTTGACGACGAAGAGCTGCTTGGTCAAATGAAGTATGCATGATATGTCCTATCGTAGTAAAGTTCAACTATTGATCGCGAAATCACAGCACGATCATGTTTGCCGGCCACGAAACAACCGCCAATACACTCACCTGGGTGTTTCTTGAACTTGCGAAACATCGTGAAATACAAGACCGGCTCAGAGCCGAGATCAGAGAGAAAGAAAGAGTGGTTTTCAGTCGCGGTGATACCGAGTTTTCCGTACAAGACTTGGATAGCATGCCTTATCTGACCGCCGTGGTGAAGGTTAATTAGTAGTCCTGTTTCATGATCTTGAACTAATCGTTCCACAGGAGGTGCTTCGGTTCCATCCCGTCGTCTTTCAACTTGAAAGGGTCGCAGCTCGGGACGATGTACTTCCTTTGAGCAATCCCGTGACATTGACGACGGGAAAGGTAGTGCGAGAGATAGCTATACCTAATGGGACAGCCATCACTGCATCAATTGCCGGCTACAATAGGTGGGAACCTTTTAGATGTGTGCTGTGGAATTCACTGATCACTTTCACGACACAAAAAGGAACAAGGACGTGTGGGGAGAAGATGCCCATGTGTTCGATCCTACGCGGTGGATCCAAGGGAATATAAGTAAAGAAGTACCAGTTGGCGTCTATGGGAACTTGTGCGATCCTAACTCTAATGATAATCGCGAGATTACGCTTACTTTCCTGCCGTAGGTTCAGTTTTGCTGGAGGACTCAGGTCTTGTATCGGCTGGCGATTTGCGTGCGCGATCTTAATTCATACCTCTTTGCTCTCACTAACTACGGAATTTGCAGTGTCCTCGAACTCCACGCATTTATCACCGAAATTGTGAATAACTTTGAATTTTCGTTGACCAGGGAGTCTGAGCGGATTCGGAGGGAGCCTTGCGGTATAATGTCACCGACTGTGGAGGGTGAGGTGGAGAAGGGTTCACAACTTCCACTGAAAGTAGCTGTTGCCTCTCGCGGCTGACCTTCCTTGTTTGCAACTAGGGTGGTCAGACGGACGGTCGCCACTCTAACCACTGTAGGTAACAGTATTATCGGTTTGTCAAATTATTGAATAGCCTGAACCCCGAAATACTGAAAGAGACGCATTGTTGCTGTCAGCGTGATTAGGTTAAGTCTTCTATCTTCAGGTCTATCCGTATCACGGGTCGTTGATAAGAACAGATACAATTCAGTTCACCATATTGTCGGAACCTTTTGGTCTGTTTACCTACCATTGCAACGCTGAAGTTATGATTGTACGGTTCGGAATCCCATTTATTGACCCCATCCGTTTTGATGGTTTCCCGCTTTTTTAGTCCAGTGATCGGTTTCGGGCTTCCCTCGACGGTTATATACTCTATGTGCACGCTCTTGAAGGTCCGGGTCCCAATCATGGCTTTACAGCTCTCTGTGTTATCTTTCTGTCTGCTTAGTGCAATGTATCTCGTATACAAGCGACTCAAACGCGTATCGATTGCCAATGTTCCTGGGCCGCAATGGAAGTCTTGGGTCTATGGTACGCTCCGACTCACTATATCCTCTGGTTATTTCCCATAGATCAAAAGGAAACTTGCCTGAGCTTTTTAAATGCCAAGCCGGAGAGGTAAATTGACCAACTTCGACTAGTTCCTCTTGTGGTTTTGACGCTGCATTTTAGATGGACTTTAAATGGCAAAGCCAATATGGCGACATTGTTCGAATTCGGGCACCTTTCGGAGCAAGCGATATCTCGTTGGTGACTTGTCCATTTACTGACATTTTTCTCCTCAGGTAGATCGTCTCTTGGTATCCGACCCCAAGGCGCTTCAATATATATATCAAACCAGCGGATACAAATTTATCAAACCATCAGGTCGCAAGGAGCTCAGTCGATTATTTAATGGGACCGGAATTCTCTTTGTCGAAGGTCAGGACTTTCAAGCTACTATCTCTGTATGCTAATCTTTTTGGTTTGATCAGGCGAGGACCACAAGAGACATCGCAAAGTTCTCCTACCTGGGTTTGGAGGTCCGGAAGCAAAATTCTATGTACCGGTGTTTTTCGTGCATGCTGGGAAGGTAAACAGTGGTGTTCTTTTTATGCATATCACTGAATATCCTATTTATTTGTAGATGGTTTCTAGATGGAAGGAACTCATCTCCACAACTGATGAACAGTCTGCCGTTATCGACATCCCTTCGTGGATATCGCGTGCAACATTGGATGCCATCGGTGAAGGTATGTTACTCAGATTCACATCCCATTTCATTTCCTCGTCCAACCGCATCTAGCCGCATTCAATTATCCGTTTGGCGCTCTCGACGACTCGGCCAAACCTCTAACCAAAGCGTATACAAATATGGCGTCAGCTATTTCACTGTTTTTGAGCCGAGAGAAGCTCTCTAATAAATAATTCGCTTCACAGGTTTGATACTTTCGCTGCAGCTACGAACAATAGCACCCTGTCGTTATGTCTGATGGACTGGCTGCCTAGATGGATTGTTCGATTCTTAGTTGATAAGGCACCAGTGAAACGACTAGAACACCTCAGAAAGACGCACGATTTGACTCTCCGAGTCGCGAAGCAGTTATTGAACCAGAAATACGAAGCGCTTGCTGCGGACAAACCTAAGAAGGATATCATGAGTTTATTGGGTACGTTTTCTTTTTTAGCGAGCATTTTTACGTGAACTTAACCTGTATCCGGCAGTGAAAGCAAATATTTCAGAAAACCCAAAGACGCGACTTAATGAAGAAGAATTGATCGGTCAAATGAAGTAAGCGTGATATCTTAATTAGAGAATTGCTGTTGAATCCCAAGCTCCCAGCACTATTATGTTTGCCGGCCACGAAACGACTGCCAATACACTCTCCTGGACATTTCTCGAACTTGCAAGACATCCTGAAGTACAAAATAGATTAAGGGCGGAAATCAGGGAGAAGGAAAAAGTGATTTTTAATCGTGGTGATACTGAGTCCTCTGTACAGGACCTGGATAGTATGCCTTATCTGACCGCTGTGGTGAAGGTTAGCTCAAGTCGTATTCTGTGGTCCTAAACTTACCATTTCATAGGAGGTACTTCGATTCCATCCTATCCTTACCAATGTGCCCAGAGTAGCCACTCAAGACGACATACTTCCTTTGAGCAGGCCTGTGACTTTGACGACGGGGAAAACAGTGCAAGAGATAGCTATACCTAAGGGGACGTATATCTTCGCATCGATTGCTGGCTATAATAGGTGGGAACCTTCAGGACGTTCATTGTAGTATTTATTAATTGCAAGGATGAAAGGAATAAGAGGGTATGGGGAGAAGACGCCCACGTTTTCGATCCCACTCGCTGGTTCCGCGAAAGTACGCGTAAGGAAGCATCAGTTGGTGTCTACGGGAACTTGTGCGTTCAATCATTTATATTTGAAGCTAGACACTAAGCTGATTTTCCTACTATAGATTCAGTTTTGGTGGGGGACTCAGGTCTTGTATCGGCTGGCGATTCGCGTACGCAATCTTAATTTATACCTCTCTAGTCGCGCTAACTACGAAAATTTGTAGTGTCCTCGAACTCCACACATTTATCACCGAAGTTGTGAATAACTTTGAGTTTTCGTTGACTAGGGAGTCTGAGCGGATTCGGAGGGAGGCTTGCGGTATAATGATACCGACTGTGGAAGGTGAGGTGGAGAAGGGTTCGCAACTTCCACTGAAAGTAGCGGTTGCATCTCGCGGCTGAATAAATGGGAAACCTGGCAATTAGAGTCGAAAATAGTTGGATAACAAATAATATCTCACACAGTGTGTGGTGTTCGGTGTGTGGTGTTCGTGTTGTTAAGAGAATTGTCCTGCCGATTCTGGCTGTGGGCCGTCGGATCTTGAATTTCGGACTTGACTTGCAGTTCTGGCCGTTCCAAAATTTCAACAGTCACGATGCCAGGATCACTTGTCAGCGCTTCAGCAAAAATACTTTTGTTCCCGATTTGCACATCACTATCAACCAACGTCAACTCGCACGGAGCTGTCCTCTGTTTACTTGGACTTTGCTGGCAGGTATTAAAGTGTATTATTATTATGTACCACCGATATTACTCTCTTCTCATAATCGAATACGTCGGAACCCTCGGAGAACTATGGTTGGTTTTAATTGTTAAAGACGCCTTGTTACCATTGGTGCTAATACATTTAACTAAATCCTTCTATCTTCAGGTCTATCGGTAACACGGATCGTTTACAAGAAGAGGTATTACTAAGATTCAGTTCATTCAACGCAGACTTCATCACCGGATCTGCTTCGTCTGTTTTCTCCTACAATTGCAAGAGAAGAGACATCCTATAAACTTCGATGCCGCACAAGTTGGAGAGGTTTGGCCTGTTTTCATCGACAATCATTGCGCCATCACTCATGCTTCAAGACTGTCCGGCCGGGAATGTCACTCATTCAATCCGCTTTCTTCGCTCCAGTGATCCGCTGCTGGCATGACTGGACCACTATATATTCTATGCCACATTGAGCTTTGCGCTCTCTGACCATGGCTTCACTCCCCGCTCTGTTGTCTATCTGTCTCTTCAGCGCTGTATACTTTGTATACAAGCGACTTCGACGCATATCAATTGCTGATGTTCCTGGGCCGCATTGGAAGTCTTGGGCATATGGTACGTTCCGACGTACTATATCCTCTGCTTGTTTCTCATAGATCAAACTTGGAAGGAAACTTGCCTGAACTTCTCAGAGGCGAAGCAGGAGAGGTGGATTGATCAAATTTGACTAGTTACCCTTGTAGTTTGATACTGCATTTCAGATGGACTTCAAATGGCAAAGTCAATATGGGGACGTTGTTCGAATCCGAGCACCTTTGGGAGTAAGCGATCTTTTGCTGGTGACTTGTCCACTTCCTGACGGTCTTCTCTTACAGGAAGATCGTCTCTTGGTATCCGACCCCAAGGCGCTTCAATATATATATCAAACCAGCGGATACAAATTTATCAAACCACCAGGTCGTAAGGAGCTCAGCCGACTGGCTGTAGGAACGGGAATTTTCGTTGTCGAAGGTCCGTCCTCAAAATTTACAGGAACTGCACGCTAATCTATCTGGGTTCATACAGGCGATGACCATAAGAGACATCGCAAAGCTCTCCTACCGGGTTTCGGAGGGCCTGAAGCAAAATTTTATGTACCGGTATTCCTTACGCACGCTGGGAAGGTAACTGATATGATCCAATGGTAAAAATTGTTGAACCTCCTTGTTTGAAGATGACTTCAAAGTGGAAGGAGCTAATCTCCACAAGTGATGAGCAGTCTGTTGTTATTGACATCCCGTCGTGGACGTCGCGTGCAACATTGGATGCCATCGGTGAAGGTATTAAATTCTCATCACATTTTATCTCCTCGTTCAACGACATATCTAGCCGCATTCGATTACCAGTTTGGCGCTCTCGACGAATCGGCTAAACCTCTGACCATCGCGTATACGAATATGCTGTCAGCTGTCTCTTCTTTTTGACACCAGCGAAACTATCTGATAATCAATCCACTTTCAAGATTTGATACTTTTGCCGAAGCTACTGACAGCAGCACTTTATCGTTATGTCTGATGGAATGGCTGCCCAAATGGGTTGTACGATTTATTGTCGAGAAGGCGCCAATCAAACGACTGGAGCACGCCAGAATGACACGCGGTTTAACTGACGAAGTCGCAAAGCAGTTGCTGAACGAGAAATACGAAGCCCTTGCCGCAGACAAATCTAAGAGGGATATCATGAGTCTGTTGGGTACTTTTCTTGTTTTCAGCTCGTTTGTTGACATGAACTTGACCTATACCATGTCAGTGACAGCAAATGTTTCCGAAAACCCAAAGTTGCGACTCAGCCCCGAAGAGCTGCTTGCTCAGATGAAGTAGGGGTGATATATCATATTTCGAAAGAACTTTACCGCTAATTCGGAATTTGGCAGCTCCATTATGTTTGCCGGCCACGAAACGACCGCCAATACACTCTCCTGGGCATTCCTCGAACTTGCGAAACATCGTGAAGTACAAGATCGGCTAAGAGCCGAAATCAGAAAGAAAGAAAGAGTGGTTTTTGGTCGCGGTGATGCCGAGTTTTCGGTCCAGGACTTCGATGCCATGCCTTATCTCACTGCTGTGGTGAAGGTTAGCTGACAGATGATGCATGTCGATTATGCTTCGAACTCATGTTTCCATAGGAGGTGCTTCGATTCCATCCTATCGTCTATAATAATACCAGGGTGGCAGCTCAGGACCACATACTTCCGTTAAGCAGGCCTGTGACCTTGACGACGGGAAAGGTAGTACAAGAGATAGCCATACCTAAGGGGACGTCTATCATCACATCGATCGCCGGTTATAATAGGTGAGATCGATCCACAACGTGCGTCATGATGTTCACTAATCCAATGGATAAAAAGGAATAAAGGCGTGTGGGGAGAAGATGCTCATGTTTTCGACCCCGCACGCTGGTTACGAGGGGATATGAATAAGCAAGTATCAGTTGGCGTCTACGGAAACTTGTACGATCTAGCTTCAACTCAAAATGACGAAGCTTGACTGACTTTTACATCGTAGGTTCAGCTTTTCTGGAGGGATCAGATCTTGTACCGGCTGGAGATTTGCGTATGAAGTGTTAATTATGTCTCTTTGGCTTGCGCTAACTGTGAAACTCAGTGTACTCGAACTCCACGCGTTCATAGCTGAAGTTGTCAATAACTTCGAATTTTTGTTGACCCAAGAATCTGAGCAGATTCGGAGGGAAGCTTGTATTATAATGACGCCGACCGTGAAAGGAGAGGTGGGAAAGGGCTCACAATTGCCATTGAGAGTGGTAGTAGCATCCCGTGACTGATGGAAATGTATATATCAGTTTTATCCGGAAGGGCAGTATTAATACATAATTCCTCACTCGGTTTAGTATTTACGCGTTCAATTTCTTGTCAAGATCTAAGCATAAGAGGTCGAGTTTTTCGTAGCTACCGGGGTGACTCATTTCTGATGGACGTCGCGGAGGGGGTTTCAGTCCCTGAGATCAGTAACTACTCTTGCCTCCGGCTGGATTTATTAGAAGGTAAACTTTGTCGTCTTTCCGGCGGAGTCGAGGTCCATGAGTGCCGAAGTAGTGATTCATGAAGAAGGGTTATCGTTATGCAGCCCTGCCCGACTTTAAATTAACGGTATTGTGCGTGCACGTTAGTACCATTGCTAGTATCAATACCGTCGCAACTGTGCATGGACATGGACGCCATACTCCAAAGAGTATTGAGATTAAGCCCTACTTGTCATTCCTATCTCGACAATGCTAAGCAGGAGAGAAGAGGTGGATCTTGAAAATTAGGTGACACTTTGAAAGGGGAAGGGACTAGCACCATCGTGATTCGCGTTTTGTTGACGCGTCTTTCGGATCGGATGTCCGGATATCTCGTGACCGTGGCGGAAACTCAACTTTGATTTTGTCGGCGATCACTAAACATCTGATCTAAACATTCATAACTGAACTCCAGTCTCTGAGTCTTGGGCTTGTAAGAATCGAGCGGTGGGAGGTACGTGTCGTTAATCTTACCTTGACGTTGGCCTAACTTCGCCCAAGAGACGGAACGGGATAACTAAACTGCGCAAATACCAATGCCGCCTCTGGCTTCGTCGAATTCTCATTCATTTTCACACATTACGGTATCATGCCTTGACTTGGTTTTACCGATGGAATGGGCTCAGGCTATGTCTAGGACTATGCACCTGTGAGGGGAATCGGACCTACGATGGTTGAACCAATATCGACAAACCTTACTACAGAGCAAGATCTTTCTCTCTACGACTATGGAACATTCGAAGACCAGAGCCAATGGGACGATGTCAGTCAAGACGAAGTTACATTCATGGTTCAGCCTCAGGTACCTTGTTGGATTCTGTGACTGATTCCTGAACAATCTTGTTTTGAACAGGACGAGTCTTCATCACCGTTACCGCACACGGCTAAATATAAGCCCACAGTATGCGCCCTTCCATAGTTGTAGTCGAATCCCATTTCTCATCTTGCACCAGATGTCGGCCCCGCCCTACATTGAAGCTATCGACCTCTCGCCCATTCCAATGTCCGGATTTCGTAGGGCGCGCCAACTGTTCGCTCCTGAAACGTCGTATTTAGCGCTCCTAGAATCGCAAAACAGGCTTTCCACCCCTTCAAAACGTCATCGGCTCTGCGTATCTCATATCAGTGTCCCACCCTTGCCCCACGATAAGGCAGAATACAAAACATTATCGCTACTTCCCAAGCATAAGGGTTCGAATTTTCCAGAAGCGAAGAGCCCTAGAAAATTCAAAGTCGGTTTCACCCAAAAGTACGAGCAGGCTCTTGCCAGGTATCAGCCGCAGGGGAGAATGTTTGTGGACTCTTCCAGCGTTAACCTCCGCCCGATAACCAAGTTTCCGCGAAGTGAGAATGACAGTTCTAAGGTTGTCCCTACCCAACGACCATCCAAAGTGACACCGCCACTCGGGAAACAGCACCAGCTCTCAACCAAAAGCATGGAGTCGCTCCTGCCCCAAAAAAAGAACTCGACAGTGTGGGGCGCGAGTGGGGACGTGCGCCCATGAGTCCAAATGTCGATAGGAGGGCCAATGTCACTGAGGATTCTGATAACGATTCCATGCAGGATGGAGAATATGTCACAAACTCCGAGACTGCGTCCCCGCGTAACGAGCTTAAAACGCCGATGTATTTCTGACGTCGAATCTATCCTGGAACTGGGCATAGATACCCACCTTACCCCATCGCCTCTAATGATGTCCGCAAATGCTAGGAGCAAGCGAAAAACCGTATCTGCCCCTCATAAAAAGGACTTGCCGATTTCTTGCCAGCACCATATCGAGGCTGATTTTGCCAATGATGTGTGCCTCCTTACAGCAAACGAAGAATCTTTGAAAATTCTTTCTCTGCACCCGATAACCCTGCAAGTGTAGATAGCACCTCATCATTCAAGCCGTACTTTGCCTGAACAGAGAGGATTAAGATCCCTTCCCGGATCTTTCTTCGAGAAATATGCACCTCTTCCCAATTTTTGGTTTCAAAGTATTCTATCCCACATAGCAGGACCCTTGATCCATCATTTCTTGGCGGTCTTGGGTTACGGACCTCTATGAGTTGATGTTCTTATCGCCTTCGCCGTCATCGGGGTCTCCTATGTAGGACCAAAATACCGTCGCCACTACCTTTACCGGCATCGACTTCGGCTATTCATTAACCCGGCCAACATACATCCAGTACTTAACCATCTCTGATCGACTTCGTTGCCCAAATTGTTACCGTCAATGGCAGTGTAGCACAAGCTACATCGCTTCCGGAAGTAACCATAAGCAGATTTCTTCCCATCCTCCCAATGTAAAAAGATGCATCAATTTGTCCGTACTATTGCAGATGAAAGGTAGAATGAGATGTCCTCTTTTATGGAGAGATAAATAAATAACCGAGATGTATGGGTATGATGAATAGCAAGACAGTGGCGATAGCTTGAAATGGTATCAACAAAGCATGTATGTAAGAAAGGCCCACCGTCTTACAAGTAACGCGGCCAATGTAAGATATAAACAGCGGATGAATGGATGGATACAATATTGAGTAAGTGAGTTGTTCTAATGAGTGTGCTTGCACAGTAACCGAGTCCATAAACCAAACCAGAGCGAGGTGAAAGCAAACAATAAGTGCGTAAGATAGAAACCAAGGGGTCAAGTCCAAAGCTAGCCCATCAATATGAGAACACCATCAACCACGGGTTGAGCACAATCTGGAATGGCGATAATGAGTTTTAATCGAAGAGGTCGTGTGCAATTACTGACCGGGAAAAGTATGTGGCAGCCCGCAGCCACACTTAACGGAAAGATGACAGCCCACGCAGAACCATCGACCCTCCAACCAAGAGGTACTAACGACGTGCTCAAAATGATCATTCCTGCGATGAGAAGAGTGCTGACGATAAGCGGGAACCAGAACCGCTTAGCAATCTTCGGAATCTCCTTGAAGAAATTCGACCTCTGGACCTCCTTAATGGTGGCGCTCCACGTAATGTCGTACGAGAACAGGTGCGCAAGAAGAGCTTGAGATACTGGGATCGAGAGACCACCAAAGAAGAAGAAACTGGACGTAAGACGGTAAGTAATTGGGTAAAAAAAGATAAAGGAGATGATAAGAAACGTACAAGAATGGAACCCACATCACATTCTCGATGAACCCCCTGACTAGCGGTTTATGGCCTAGTCGATACTCGAGAAGGGTGTAACCAACATTTCCTGAACCGAAGAAGACGACTGTTGTCGCTAGCCAGATCTCAAAGGAATGCATGTAGAAACCATCCACTGGGAATTGAAATCCAAGAAGAGCGTAGTTGATTATACCGATAGTGACGGAGGCGGCGATACCATAGTAGGAAAACATGTCTACGCAGTAGGTGTTAATGAATTAATACATTAGAGAAACGAGGCAGGACGTACATGCCATCACAGAGAGCTTATAATGAATGGGCGCTTTACACCACATGAATCGATTGATCTGATGTGCGATCGGACCTTTCCTGAACCATTGAACCAAGGGGTTGAAGAGCAACCTGAAATGAAGATGTTAGTCACAAACACACTAACGACCATGCTTAAGCTCACTCATTACAACCATAGGCGTATTTCTGTTAGAAACAATCAGAACGAGGTCCCGGAAATAAATGGAGATTAACGAACCTGCCAACGATTTAATTCATCGTCCACTGTTAGCGAAACACCCTCCTTGAAACCTCCATTCGAGTACGTCGCCCACCGGATATCAAAGCCCCTCATCAACAACCTCAATGCCATATCGAAATCCTCCGATACGTTCGATTCACTCCATATCCTCTCCTCACCTGAAGCCTTCGCAACTTTGTCGTCCGGGTCTACGAACGCCGCATCCTGCAACGCCTTCCACCTGAGGAAAGCATTATGCCCAACGAAGGGCGCCACTTCTCCGTTAGCGCAGGCCATAGATATACACCTATTAATCCGCCGTGTGAAGTAGGCAATACCGTTCTCGAAGTAGTGATTAGCGACCTGCATGACGTCACTTTCATGCTGGATAATGGCAACATTGGGGCAGGCAGCCATTTCCCGTGCTGCATCTCGTAAACAGTCCTGGATTTTTTTTTCAATCGGCTTTAATGAAAGGTTGATAAGAAAAGCTTACCTCGGGTACAATTGTGTCACTGTCAACTAGCAAAATGATTTCACCGATACGCATTCCCTTTCCGAATGCTGCCCAAGGTCGGAAGCGTAAACCACTCTCGTCGTATACCTGTTCCATCGCCATTTGGAGGGCCATCTCCTCCGTATCTTCGTCGCCCTCCATATCCAGCATCCGTGACATATCATCTCCGTCTTTTCCCAGGTACTGCATTCCGTATGTTCCTCCGTGAGTCCCGAGGTGGGCATTACTACCGAATTCCGACATGGCTTGACTCGTTGCCGCCGAAGCTCGACGATAATGCGCCTGTGGCGGCCGGTTCACCATCAAGTGATCCAGATGGTTCTCGACCTTGAGAGAAAGGCTCAAGCCGTAGTTCATGTTACTGGCCTTCTTGAAGCGGCCAGCACGTACGAAGGGAGCTTCCCTGTGATCCTTGAGACCTTTCTCGACGTCCCCGGTTCCTTCGGTGTAACCATGTCGAGGACGGGCAACCCAAGCGATACCGTGCGTGGCGTAATATGCTATCCGCTCGTCCCGATCAGCCATGGAGATGAGCCGAAGACCATCGTCGTTAACGAAAATGCTGGACGTTCCACCTTGGCGTGCATACGTCCGCATAGCGCGTTTTATGGAGTTAAACGAAGGGTCAAGTACGGAGTCTAGGTTCTCCTTGTACACTGGCATTTGTATAGTGATATGGGGCAAGCGGTTATCGATGTCATCGTTAGGGAGAGGAGGAATAGCAGAATAGTATTTGCTATTCACATGGTAGTGGGCTATGGGTCCGATCCTTCAGAACGTTGAACCAATGTTAGGACCCGTGCGATGAGAGAATAATTCAAGACTTACGCCATCGTGACATTTTGGACAATCTGGAGTGTAAAGAACAACGAGACACAGAAGAGAAGCGGAATGACCGCAAACAATGCGAACCGCATGTAGGTGCTATCGAGAAGCGACTCCATCAAGAGGGTCTTGATACCGTTCCCGACGAAGACCAGAGCCAACGCTGCAGCGAGACCATTATAAAATGGAGCGTAGAGCTTCGCATCTCGAACCTCTGCTTTCGGAGCAGACATACCGACCTTTTTACCATACCAATTTCGCTTGACCTTGCTTTTGAAGACAGGAGAAGGTTCGACGAGACTGTGATTGGAAAGAGATGGGCTAGTGCTGCCATGGCCGGTGACAGAAAACGATCCGTCCCGAGGAAGGATGGAACCAGCGGTGGAAGATGGTGCTCCAGGACGAGATCGCCATAAGAGCTTTATGAGTCGGTCTTCAAAGTCCTGACAGGTAGGTATGATGGTGTCGAGGGAAGAAGTGAAAACGACAAGCACACGCTCGTCCCGAATGAAGGCAGCGCACTGCTCCCTGTCGGCCTGTGGCAGTTGCAGCATCGTGTCGATAATTTGGATGCGAGTATTGTTGTCGACATAGATGCTCGTCGCGTCGGGAGGGACATCTGCGAGTGCAGCGTGAACGGCGGCACTACGAACCTTGACTGCAACAACGGGGTTGAGTTTCTGTACAGCGGCCTCGAAAGGCTCCAAGTAGATGTTTTCATAAGGAAAAACGCGGAACTCTGGCGGCGAGTCGTTCACGCGTAGGGCGACACCCGAGGTAAGACTCTCTTCCTGGGGACGAAACCAAGCGTCTCCCTGAGTCTGCTTGAAGATGTGGTGGAGGAGGGCATCCCACCTGTCGTAGTCCATGGTCAAGGAAGACAGTGGGTGAGAATCCTACGAGCAAACGCATCGTGGTGATAAGAAAAAATCCAAGCCCGATCGGGTGGCTGGGGTCCGTAGCAACGTCATGGATGACCAAATTCCCATCGAATTCGAAAAATCCAAACGGAAATATTCACCCTCCGTTTCACGATGCCAGGGTCAGGAGTGGCTGACATCCCAAGACTCCATCCTCGAGCCGCCAGAGGGGTTATCGGTACTGAAAAATAGGATTTGCGATAGGCCCTCGGATAGCCTGGGAATTATCGGCAGTGCCAGCGGAGAAAAGACGCTACTTCGTCTTCGAACTTCGAATGAACCATCCGCTGCTTCTGGTGTATGGTATGACAGTAACAGGCGCTACTGACGGTGAATCGCTGCTCGGGGTACATTCAGTACCCCGACAAGACGGCTTGCTCCTCGGCCCTGTAAAAGAGCAAAAATTCGTCTACCCTTTTCCCGGTGTTTTTCAATTCCTGGCCGTGAGCACTGAACTGCGCCCAGCCCCAATGATGAACTGTAACCGGCCTCACGGTCAACATCACTTTGGCAGTGCATGATGAATGCTAAATACGTACTCCTCTCGCAAGTTGCAACCAACGATGACAGGCAGCTGCCGTTCGTCACTCTTCCAAGCTTCATGAAAAGCCTTCTTATTGTTATCGCGGGCAGTTCTTATCGCTTGCGAAGATCGTAGAAGAATCGCATCGGAACCGGAAGTGGACTCAGAATCTGAAGAGCCGTCGGTGATGGCCACAAAAAGGAAAGGTCGCCTCAACTCCGCCTTATGACAGATTCAAGTGGCAGAACCCGTCCGGCGATACGTGAATCGCTGCATCGTGAGAGAATTCTAGCCTCCATGGGGAACAAAGCCGCCTCGAATGTCACGTACGAAATGCGTATCCATGCTGCGTTGTTGCCTCACCGAGGGCTGTGCTCTGACAAGCTTTCAAGCATGTTGCATCACACGACTGCCAGCAGATATTAGTGATGGTGGTTAAAAGCTAAAGAAGGAAAGCAGCGCTGCACCTCCATTCCATCACGGCAACATACGGGATTTTGGAAATCAGATACTATGAAATGATAATGAAAAGCTGGCAGAGGCGCAGCATGCCGTTGTCTAACGGTGATTTCGGATGGTAGCAACCCGGCTGCCGAGTATATGCGCATCCAGAAAGTTGATTGATGTGGCGGGAAGAAAAGCGCAGATGGAATTGCGGACGCTGCACAGCATCGACATGCGACGGAAAGGGCACATGATATTCACGTGCCATAAGTTCACACGCTGGTGTACCCTTGTGGGTCCGCCGCTAATCTCTCTGTCCGGCTTGTTACTATTCTTCCCGTTCCTGATCGATCTTAGTAGCTCCTCCAAGCAAGTAGCAACTCAAAATGGGGCAAACTTGAGCGTTTCCAAGGAAGTTCGGACTGTCCCGAGCCGCAGTGACCTGGTCGGATACCATGTGACATTTCATGGAAATTCTCATAGAAACATAATACATAGCCTATCGATCAGTACATGGAGATATACACCTTTAAATTTGACAACATAAAACCCATTTGGCTTCTGGCACAAGCCGTTCACGGTGCGCACATCTTTACCACCCAGGTATTACCACAATCCTTATCCCCCGGCAGCAGTCTTGCTTTCTCGAACGTCTCGTCCCGGTCAAAGCCCTTCAAACAGGTATTCTCCCCCAACCAGTCTATCCTTTTCATCTTCCTGGATGCATGGCCATCGGCCTCGCTCCTCTTCTTCGCAGCCTTCTCGACAGTGGCCCGGAGCTTCTTATCGAGCACGATGACTCCCCACTCCGAATCCATTATATCCTCCCGCATCGCTGCATGCAGCGCATCCCATATAATCTCAACAGTAATCGGCGTCGGAGACTTGATGTCAATGGTCCACGGGAAATCCTGCGAGACGAGGCGCATAACCATCACCGGCGCCATCGTAGCCAGGACCTTGGCATTCGTATAATACACATTCACCATTATTGACGACTGCGCTTTCTTCCTCAGATCGTACCGAAGGAGCGTGGTATCCACAGCGAGAATGGGGTGCAGAGATGCGTGCTTGCTCTGGCCCTTCCATGGCGCTGGGGAGAAGAGGCGGCGGTAAGTGGGAACTCGGCGAAGAAGACGAGGAAGCCACGCACTAGGACCTAATTCCTGCGCGTATGCATTGACTCCGGGCCATGGCGCTTGCTGGAACGGGACTCCTACGCCGCCGCCGTAGATGTTGTTCCCTGCCACGGGGTAGGTATTGAATCCTCCTTGCCACCAGCTGTTCATGATCGTTCGTGTGAATGGCTCGTGAGAGACAGGTCTTGATAAATGCGTATCAGCGAGAAGAGCCGATGCCCTGATGGATGAGGTGCTTATCGATGCGCTCGTGACAATGTTACTATTCAAATTCCGCGGGCGCTTACCATTATAAGTCTATTTAACCCTGCGCTTGTTGGGCGTGTTCCATGCTCCCTGTTCGTAGCAGCCGTGACACCCGTGTAGAAGGCATGCAAGCCAGATTGTGCACATTGATGCCAGGGACGCAAGCAGGAACAGTTTTCCGCATCGATGTAGGCTGGCGGCCAGGCTGCACCGGCATCGCAGTTGATATACATAGACGGCGCATGAGGGTGACAGGAACTGAGTCACCTTGACTCAAGGATCAACGAATCATGATGATACATGTACATAACGTGAAAATTTTTGAGGCGTTACGAATGCTCGGGCTTTCTATGTTTTAAGTTCGGGTCCTCCGAATGTCAATTACGTGTCGACAACCATGTAACTCCCTGAATAAGTGTAGGTCCTAATTTTCCGGGTGCCTAGGTCGGTGCTATAGCAACACTATCCAGCTCTTATTTGCGCTTGGAGTCGCCACACGCTCGGAAGTAGTGGACCCCAAGAGCACTCTGACTCTTGCGGATCCGAGTTGCTCCATAACTTCGTTTCTGAAGGAAGATGAAAGTGACGAAATTGAGGAGACTTTAGCATCATGTTATGTCATGCATAAGTAAGGGTCCCAGAGATAAGCAAGCTTGTCGGTACTTGTTAGAGAATCACATTCAGCCACAATCCCAGGCGAAAAGAAAGAGTCTTGTTCTAATCAGTGAAACAGAAGTATGGGAGAACCATCGGCATAATCTGTTGGGGGACGCACAAATGATGCTCGTAAGGCGTCCCAGGACCCTTCTCAAGGCGAAGCGATAGAAATATATAGACCTTGACCGCCAATTCAATGTAAGATAGTGCCTGCCCATATTGTAGTCTTTACGTTGTCCCTTCAGCAGGGAAAAGTTGACCGTGGAGGATTGTTGTATTGGGAAAGTAGAAGTCGCTGTCTGATTTCCGCTGTCAAACATCCTATAATGACCCGCATCCACCTTGGTCCTTGTTTAATATCTTCTGTTATCGATGCAAGAATAGGTTGATGTCGTGGCATCCCAAATCGACCGAGTCATGGTCTTCTGTACCTTGACAGCAGTAGGAAAAAGCTCACGCTTCACTCGCTATCTTGAACTGGCTTTCTGAGATACGGACGAAGAAAGCTCTAAACCATTGGCCTCACGGTGTGTAAAGCTGGGAGACAACCATACGCGCTCGATCTTCCATGACACCAAGAGCGTCAGCGAACCCAGCTTTCCACACGACGCGGACAGACTGCAGTTGACGAACGGTTTGATAAAATTCACCGGCTTGAATCCGCAAGCACCGTCGATATGAATTGTATGTAACGTCGGAAAAGCAGGTGGAGACTCGTCGATAGCTGTGAGCTCGCGAAGAATTGTGTTGGTGATGGTGTCATTGCCTACATTTACGAGGCGTAGATCTTGGAGGATGGATAGTCGCATAAAGAAACTGCGCATGTCGTACGATGTCATGCGAACGTCGCAGAGTCTGAGCAAGGTCAACGAGCAACTGGAGCGCTCAAAGAGTCCCAGGATGGATCTTGTGATATCTTGGTTGGGGGCGATGTGGCTTTCTGTACCATCTGGGCATTTGACGAGGAGTTGAATGATGGCATGTTCAACCTGTCGAGGAGTGACGACAATGAAGTACTGTCACCTGAAAGGTTCGGAGATACGAGTTATGTCTGCAGCTCAAGGTCTTTGATAGTTTTGGCTATTCTTAGAATCTCCGGGATGTCTTCTGGTGCTGTGTAACAATGAAAGCGCACTTCCAGTTGATTGATAATCTTGAGATGTGTAATGGCGTGCCAAGGTATGGAAAGCAGCGTACTAGACATCCTGAAGCTCCAGATGCTGTAGGTTTCCTGCGTCACGAAACGTGTCCCCGAAAGGATAAGGGGCAATCAAACGAGAGCGGGAAAAATATATTATTGGAGGTGATTGATAGAGAGCGAAGGGATCGCAAGAACGAGCCAACTGGACAAAAAAAGAGGATGGTGTTATAGGAAACACTCAGATGCATCGTGTGGAATTTAAAAGCAAAGGGAATTATTCAAAGACACGATGAGATGGGAAGAACGAATTCTCACCCCGTGGTTCATGGATAAAGGGTGGTTTGGGGAACGATGAAGCGGTCGCGCTAGGCGTATTACTTCGCTATATCCGAGATAAAAAAGACTTGTTTCTCGGATAACGATGTAAGACCAAGCACAAGCGCACGATAACAACGCGCTTTACCACCCCTTAGAAACGATTTCTACACCCCATAACGATATTGTTGGAGTCGAGACCTCTGAGGAGTCGGCACTCCACATAGGACTTGCCGATGACCAATACATTCGAGGTGGAAAGTCCACCGTCGAGAGGAAAATCTCTTGAAAAATCTCCGTTGGAAGTCGCCTGACAACCCTGAGAACCTTCCTGGTGTCTTTGGTTCTCACTTGAGTTTCTTCGCAGCGTTGAGTGAGCACGACAATTTGGGCATTTATGTCAGTAACTTGTCCCATCAGGGCATCTCTTGAACAAGCTAGCTGTGCCATGAGCCTGCTGCTCCGCGACGAGCATTGCATGGTTCACTACATCGACTTCACAGGGTAGAAGTATAGCGTTGATCGATTTGTAGACGCGATAGTCAACATTATGAGTGACTGGAAGTGGATATATGCTATCCAAACAGCGCATAGGGATATGATGGGCAGGAGCAACCAGGACACGCCTCTTAGGCTGATTCTATAGATTCCATATAGCTATCCAGACTATGGTCAGTTTGAAAAAGCCTACCCTTTACGAGGTACTTACAACCCGTTTGGTCTATTGAGGGAGAGAACTTGCAAGTCATTATCGTAGGAGTTTAGAATTCTGACCAAATTTTCAAGATTGCCCATTTATTTTCGCTGGATTTTCGACACTTTTTCTCCTGTTGACCTGCCCGATTTGGCACGCTAGTCCCAATCAGCTGCCATCCTCACATTCCAATAATATAATAAAAACTCCTCCAATCAGGTCCGGATCGTTACTCGGACAACTATTAGGCGCGGCGTTTCTCCAAACCGACCCACAGCATCAGTAGCGAGCCCGGCGAAGAGATGTTCACTCCGGATTCGCATGCAATGGGTACCAGTACACAATGAGAGACATGGCGTCGTCGCACAAGTATAAATCATCCTGACTTTAGGACAAGCCTATTGCTGTCAGCTAATGTCTCAAAACCCATTAGAAGGCATGGCCGGTCGACAGTGATAAAATAGAATCAGACATCCTCCGAATCAGTCCCCGCCAGAAGAGTAAAGCGCTTGTATGACAACTAATAGTACGTTAATAGTATGCGCTCCGCTTGGGAATCTACTCGACATAAACAATGGTACACTACATCTGGTCGGTTACCCATTATATGGGTCGCTGAAGTACAAAATATGGTAACTGATAAGTCCGTCCGTAGAAAAGTATAGAACAATGAGGAAAGAGGAGTAAACGAGTGTTAGTGGGAGTGCTTATTTCGCTTCCTCCTCAGTTTGCTTCACATCGGCATCAAAGATAACAGGAACCTTTTCATCAACGTAGATGTAGGTGGGGGCTGGAACGACGATCTCTTCGGCGTCGCCGTATTGGAGGTGAGAGTATTCATCGGTCTCACGTTCGCCCTTAAAGGCGCGGTAGGAGACAAGGGCAAGGACCCAGATCATGCGAAGGAGGACACCAATTCCGCATCCTGTAAGACATCTAGTGAAAAAAACTCAAGGGGAATAGAAGACCATACCGAGGACAAAGGCAACAGCCCTTCCCTCCCAGGGACCGAGCATCATCAGGGCGTAGTGCAGACGAGAGGTGAACGACTCTTGAGAGTGCACGCGCATCCTATGATGGCCGTGGTGGCCGTGCGCAACAGGAAGGGCATTGACAACCCTCACACGGTCACCGCCTCTCGTCTTGCCTTCATCGCCGGTCTCGTTCAGCTGAACGATGGTTGGTGGACCACCGATAAAAGGCATGATCCTGACAACGCCACCATGAACGGTAGTATCGCCTTTGGGATCGGATTCGATAAGAGGCAAGCCAAGGGCCTGGCGGAAAGTATTGGAGAGCTTGACGGCCTTTTCCCGGAAGCGTCTTCCACCTCCGCAGGGTCGTCCATGAGCTACTGCGGGTGTGCTAGTCTGCACAACAGCATCTTCGTGGGACACCCCTGGATGGCCAAAGTGAATGGCAGGAGAGGCATTTCCGTCACTGCTACCAGTGAGCATCACGACGCGCATAGGTACAGCGCTGACTGCAAGTAATTGCTGCTATTCAGCCTTTGATCAACAACTGAAACAAATGGAAACTTACCGAGACTGGCACCAGCCACAAGACAGGACACAACTGAAAGTTTCATTGAGTTCTCTGTAGAGAAATTCTGGTAAATTCGTTTGAATGAGTTGCGAAGGCCTTGACGAAAACGCACAAAGGTTGATATGAGTCACAAAGGTAGGTTTCGAGGAGACTCCACACCTGCGCACCGCAGCAAGTGTCGTGGAGTATTTGAACTCCGCTCGGCAAAGTGCGCATCATTACTCAGCACAGGCCATAACATTCTCGGCATGCTGTCAAACGGTCATGTCCTCAATACGGAAACATTCTGTACAGTTACCTTGGGCGGGGCCCTTGCTAGTTCTACTCTCATTAAGGGATCTTCACAATTACTGCGGAGACGTCTGGCCGCTAATACACCATGACGTCGCAACACCCCAGGACTTTCTTGTTGACATCTTCCATGGTATTACTGTAGGTGCTACGCAAGCTGTACGATTGTATACTCGACGAAATATGTTGACTCGTGGATCTACCATATTACAGCAGATTGATGTTTTCTGTAATTTCAACAAATTTACCTCGCACTCTATGTAGCTGAAACTGATCTGAGGCCATCAAATGTTCTATTTCTGTTGTTCATTATCTATAGCAGCTCAACAAGTACACATGTACCGCGCCTAATCTCATTTTCCAAGTCAGATGTTGATGCCCTCCCAGATATCTGTCGGATATGGATGCCTTGCTCTTGCTGGATGAGACTTGTATTAATTGTGAGTACCCACACCCTGACCGGGTAGTACACCTGACATAGGTGCCGCGATAAGATGTCTAATGATATATTAGCAAACCTCCGTGAGGTAACCTCAGGTACTTACCCAAATCTTCGGCGTGTATCCTTTCTGTTGGATATCAGTAATGTTGGCGCTGATACCTGCGATCCGTATGAAATGTGTTCATCGATCCTTAGGATCGCAATACTCAGTGACGGGAGCTTGTTCATCTTTGGCTGTAGGATCTGTCGGGGGTACACCTGCGACTCTGATTGTTCAATCAAACATTTACGGAAGCTTTCGATATCCGCGCTGGCGCGAAGCCTTCTTCCGCAGTATGTTCAAAGATACTTCCATTACAGGTACGTAGTAGAAGCCCATTCACTTGGAACCTTTGGGATTGACCAAAAACGAGCGCCCATTTTCTACAATGACGCTGTGTTTCCCACTGACAATAATTCAAACGCGTGATTGATAGAATCTAGACGATGACATCCGTCGTGGTTCCTGTATCCATCTTCTTTCGCCCTTGTTCCATCTTGTAATCATGAGAGCTGCGTTTCGCATCAATCTCGACGACGAGGGGGCCTAGGACTCTAAGAACCTTTGTCACCATCCCACCAACTTTTGTATGAGACAAGGACGCATCTTGGAAGCTTCCTAGCGAATACCCTACCTTAGAACCTGCGACGACTCGTACATCTTGCATCATTCCATCTCCCAGCTCATCTCGCGCTCATTCAGTCAATCCGCCATTCATCTACAAATCCTTTCAGCCGGTTCCGCACCGCTATTTTGCGATGACGCTTGAAACGTAGCATCTTGCACGAATCCACGATGTGCGGTCACGGTTTGATTAGAGCTTCAAAGGCACCTCAAAAAAGAAGAGGCTTGTTTCCGGCGGACATTTTGCGTGGAAGTAGTAGGTGGTGGTGACATATTTAGATACGACTTCAGATCCCTTCTTGGTCAGTGCGCCAGATCTTCCTAGAGGATTGTCGTCCATTGATGTAACGCAGGCACGCAAAAATATCATACGTGAACACGCATTTATAACAGAGGGTCCCAAACCATCACTGCCGAGCACAATTGGACGTAGTTCATATATATTCCTAAACTAGATTCAGATATTTACTTCCATGCAAGAGCGTCAATTTCAGCTCTGTCGGCCTCTTGCATAATGATGTCCTTTGCTCGAGAGCTTCGAGGTTCGAAATAACACTTAAAATGTTCTGGCTCTGTCGTGAGGCCAGACGTGAAGCTGTCTACGGAGGGTAACACTTTATTACCCTTCTCGTCGACAGGCGGCATGATATCGAACGCCCACAGCATTCTAGACACAACTACCGATGAATCTCAACCTAAAAACGGATCCAAACCCTTACCTGACAACACTAATGAAGATCGACTGCCAGGCCACGTATGCACCAGGACACTGACGCCGTCCGAACCCAAATGGTAGCATGAAGTTGATCATCTTGCGATCCGAGGTATTAAGGAAGCGTTCTGGGATGAATTCCTCCGCATTGGGAAACGCCGTTTCATCCTGTGTCATAGCACTTTCGAGTCGACATTAGCGCTGTTATGGTCGAAACATATACGTTTGACGCTCACTATATATTTGCGTAGACCGTGCTGCCCTTCGGAATGAACATACCATTATATACATCATCGGACATCGCGGCATGCGGGACGGAAACGGGTACGATACAGCGCCATCTTTGTCCCGTGTCAACACATTGTTCACCGGAAAGTCGGAATGACGAAGAAGACACACCTCATCGTTTCTTTAATCACCGCCTGGATGTATGGGAGTGCATCGAAGTCCTTGAAGTCAGGCATTCGCTTCTGGTCCTATGACTGAATCTATTTCTGCTTGAGCATTTTTCATCACGGCTGGATAATGAAGCATCGCCACTGTCAAACGAATTCCATCTTTAGTTGATGCTGCCATAGACTGGGAGAAGGTCACGTACGCAGGAAAACCTGAATGGTTGCGGTCGTCTGTAAATGGATCTTCAAGATATCATGACCGTATAAGTAGAGAAATCTTACCGTCCCTGTTCCAGCGGACCATGGCGCAGAGAGTGCATATGCGGTTTCTACGTCCGTAAATCCGAGTTCTTGCTGTTTCTCTAAACCGCGGGTAGCCATAGACGGATGCGCCGTACCATCCTGCGTTTGAAGTTTAACACCGTTCAGTAGGGAGAGGTATATTTCTGTGTCTACTGCACGGCGTTTTTCAGGTTCCCATCGAAACCATTGCAGAAATTTCTGCGATGATGATGAGATGATACATCGATGATCTTGCTATGAGTTCTTACAGGAAGATATAAGAGGATCGGGAGCTGGAGATGTTAGGGAAAAGGGTTAGCAAACCTTGTATAGTCGCTAAAGCTCACCGAATCTACTAAAAACTTGCCCGGAACACTGAAGCAAGTGGTTAACAGAGGTATACACGATCGTAAGCTTTCGAGCCTCTTACCTGATCCTTGAAATGGGGTGCCAGATCAGCACAGGATTTAAATAGAGAAAGGGCTTCTCTGTGACTTACTTGACAAAATCTAGTATTCGGAAGGCCCGATGATCAGCACGTTCGAAACATTGATTGGAATGAGGAAAGCGTACAGGCAGCAGTTTTTAGGTTATTAGCGACGATGTCATCATCTAGAGTCTTGATACGACGACCATAAGCAACACAGCACACGATTGATATAGCAAACCTTGGTAGATATCAGCGATCAGCACGCGATAGCTCGTGAAAAATACACACCGACGTAGACGGTTTTTATATTGTAATGGGTTGTCGTCCTTCAGGAGATCTCTCACTAGAAGACAAGACTCAATTGCCTGAAGACGTTGGTAGTTAAGTGCGGCTGTATTGCTTAGACCCCATTGCATCAACTAGATGAGCCAATCAGCGTGGGTCGATTAACTCGAGAGGATCGCCAGACCGTCTTCCATTTTCTGTATTGCGGTCCATCGGACATTCCGATACCGCGCATACCACCAGAGAGAATTTCATGTCTATAAGATTCCCGTGAAAACCATGGTATCTTAATTTAAATGTATAAGTGATATAACTTACGCCACTATGCTTCGTGGTCGTCCGGAGTATATATTTCCTCGCAATACTAGCAAGTCGGTAGCGGCTTTTACTGTTCCAAGTACTAAGATTCCGAGGATGTAAAATGCGCCACACTTTAAGTTCGGAGATAATCCATACCTATCACTCTCTTCGTTCCGAGACGGAACGAAACCACTGGTCCTTTATGACAGTCAGTCCGTACAAAACGGGAAATTGCCTTTGAACTAACCGTACTGCCTGTTCCACTGGTAGAACGTTTTCCAGGACTGAAATTGGGGCGCTTTACAGCCAAACAAACCTCCCGAGGGACCTGGAGGCAGATTCGAGAATCTGTACAGGCGAAAGTAAACGAACAAAAGGACGAGTAGAGAACCCAGAATCAGCGACGGTAACATCGATGGGAAGAAACATGAGAATAGGTGCTGTCAAGCTGGATAGGGTCAGCTGCCTACAAACGGACACGTCCGTACCAATAACTGTCCGTACATGCCCGAGCTTGCTATGGATATCGACGCACTTCCGCACGTGCCACGTGAGGAATTGAATAGTAGAAGCTTCCCTCGGTAAGGAAATGTCATAACCCTTGGAGATTGTGGCACCGAAAAGTATCCAAAAGCATCCATACATATTATACAAGATAAGATTTATAACTTCACAAGCTAACAATTAGTATGAAGAAGACACTTACCCAATTCCTCTAATAGTTATTCATGAGCCTCAAACCAGCTTCATTTCCTTCCAAAGGAGCGAAAAGGTAGTTCAAAATTCCTGCGAGTCTAATCCCGCCTTGCGCGAGCAATTTCTCAATGATCCATTGGTCGTAGATGGCGCCGGCGTACTCGGGAGTATCGAGCTCCAAATAGGGACCACCAGATCCCCCTGAAGCTAGCTGGTCGAACATGGCAAGCTCCTCCTCGACAGAAGCACCGTGCTTGTGTCCTGTAATGAGCTGATCGAACTTGGTACGACTGTAAGGAGGTTTGTCGAGCGCAGGCGGCCATATGATTTCGCAGTTCAGTGCGTGAATGGGAGTAGCCCAATAGTAAGGGCATAGCGTGTCATCATCCGTATCATCCGAGCTCCAATTGGGGCCTCTCATCCAGCTCCAGAGAGAAATGGCTTGCTGCCAAACGGAAGAGACAAGTCCTGAAGAGGAGGAAGGGATAGAGGAAGAAACACCCTTGGATGTGGGGCAGGTCAACCAGTTGGAGACTTCGTCTTCCCATTTCCCAAGGATACCCTCCCACATGATACGACGAATGTAAGAGTCATAAATAGTTCCTCTGAGGTTGTATTCAATAGTTCGAGAGGGAAGGGGTCGTGTGTAATTGTTAGGGATCGTACGCAGCGATTTGGCAATGAGGAGAGAGTCCCAAAGCGAGTGAAGGTCTAAGCTCCAAAGTCAGCTGCACATATGCGTCAGAATTCAATACTAGCTCACTGGTTTGACGGCCATCAAATTTAACCTTGACAGAATTGCCACCACGGTCCCTGCCAGTCAAATGCAAGGGCATGTGCATGTCTCCAACAAAATGGACCAAGAACTTGAGGGCTTCGTTAGCAACATCATCGTCTCCACCAAATCCTGCCTTATTGTTCTGGACCCATTCTTCTACCAAATTTGTAGTATTTCTCACACCCCCAAGCACGTTTATGTCTTTCCTACCGGCCCATCCGCGGTCGCCGGGAAAGATACAAGAGTCGGAAGGGTGGTCACCAAGAGCACCGATATAATGTAAGGAGGCGGACCATCGCTTCTGATAGCGGATTCGGTCGGCCCAACCAGCAATAGGTGCGAGATGGCATTCGGGCTCGTTAGGGTTGGTCGAGGTAAAGTTGAGAATGCGACAGATGCTGGGAAGGACAGCGGGATGGAGATGGATTTGGGCGATGGTCGCTACAATTTCGTGACCTAGGACCAGTTAGAAATGAACCAAAGTTGTATATCACAGCAAGTCTTACCTACGACGCCCCATCCTACAACACCGGGAATACTGGCTGTGCTGGCAGCGAGAAGGGACAACCAAGCCGAGGTTTTCATGGGAGTAGCGAAGCTCAGAGAAGGAGGCAAACAGTACTTGTGGATGCTACGTGGAGATGCTGGTGGTAAGAGAACAACAGAGTCTGCACCTAGACGACGGCAACCTAAAAGGGACAAAGACCGCGTGACAGTGTGACAGTGTAAATGTGCGCGTCGTGGCACGTGATCTGGTATTTCTGCCGAATCTTGTTTGTCAAAAGTTTCCTTGCAGGAACACTTCACGCCTTCACGCCATTGATGTTCAAGTTTGATTTCGACATCGACGACCCCGCAGACAACCTCGATATATCAGTCTCTGCTCCTGCAGCCCGGGCAACGGTGAAGGATGCAGAAATTAATCAAGATCCTTTCGTCGAAGTATCGCTTCAGCATCTCGTTCGTGATGATTTATTGCTTGTCAGATAATAAGCCACTGATGATTGACTCTTTGAAAAGCATAGGTAGATTGCCTGCCATCGCTTATTTCGTGCTCGCCGCTTTCAATACCGTCATCTGGCGGTGATGTTATACTCGCTCGAAGGGATCTATTTGATGCACGATTCCAACTTATAAACGACGAGGTGAACGACGAACAGAGAGATATCTCGTCAACGTTAGGCTTTCTTAATGCGCCTTCTGATCTTGTTGAAGGCATATACGAAGGGGGCCTGAAGACGTGGGAATGCAGTCTCGACATCAGTTGATTATCTACACGCAGAGAGTCCAGTGTTTGAAGGGCGACGGATATTCGAGGTACGTACTATATTCTTCCCCAAAATGCTGATTGACGGTTGTCTTACTAGGTGGGTTGTGGGACTGCGGTTCCGTCTGTGTATATCCTACAGAAACTATTCTCTGGTTTGCCCCATGGAAAGGAAACTCAGCTTCATTTGCAAGACTATAATGCCATGGTATTTGAACTCCTCACCCTTCCTAACTTTATCCTTGCCTGGTGTATGCTCTTTTTTTTGGTTGACCATGTTCTATCTCATTTGCGAACTAGATATGTCGCCAGCCTCCAAAGCCTATCGCGATATGGCGACTGCAAACCCTGACGAGACTCCATTGCCTCCGGCCGACGCTTCTATACACGCAGAGATTCCGATAACGCTAGAACTAAAGACGGCATTCCTATCGTCACTAGACGCATATGCGATACAGTTGCGATTCTTTTCTGGATCGTGGAGTTCTTTCGACTTCCATCAGAGTGGCGGAGCGTACGATATCGTGCTCACATCAGAAACTATCTATTGTATGGACAGTGTGGGGTCCTTGATAGATTTGTTGCAATCAGTATCTCCCACGGTGGACAGCTTGGCGTCTCGTTTGTCTATCTCTGATGGAGAAGATAGCTCGACATTCTTGTGTCTGGTTGCAGCTAAAATTTTCTATTTCGGAGTAGGCGGAGGCGTCACAAATTTTGTCGAAGCTGTAGAAGAGAAGGAAGGAAGAGTAGAAACAGTTTGGGAACAAAAAGTGGGCGTTGGGCGGAAGATATTAAGAATTCAATGGCCCTAAGGTGGATGGCAGGCAGTTTACACTAGGTCATATATTCTTGCTTTATCCGGTGATACTGCGTAGTAAATTTCAATACACAAAAGTTAGCCTTGAAGCTGATTGTAAAGCTTGGCAAGGATGCAAGTCGATGTGGGTGTCACGAATGTCACCACTGACGGCATCGAAACGAGAACCTTACTTCCTTCCCCCACCATCCCGCTCGCGCCTACATTGAGCATCGTTGAGCGATATTAAGGACGGTATTGATGCTTTAGAGGGCCTCAAGGTGCGTGTATGCGTCATCGTCATCGGTCGCGACACCTAGGAGCTCACGGCACGTCAAGGTATTCCGACCGCCCCTTCGACGTTCTTGAAGATGTCTTCCGTGAGCAGAGATATCGAAGACCGAGACTTCCCCTCAGCAGGCGTCACGAACATGGTCTGGTTCGCCAAGTTTCAACAGGAATCAGCAGCAATTCGTGGGTTCGCCGGACCAGATCGGTCAGAGCGATACCCAACCGTCGTCCAGCACGGCTCCACGTCCTATTCCAATTATGGCCTCTTCGACGGCGCGACCCACTATGAGTCGAAGTATTTCGTCATCGCACACTAGCCGCCCACGAACCAATACTGTGTCTCGTGCAGCGTCTAATTTTCTATTCCACACTCCACGAGAGCACCAATGGTCTGTCTTCGGACAACTAATGGAGAATGAAGGTCAACTTGGGACTCCGAGCAGTAGTACTCAGTTCCACCGTCGGACAAGCAGGAAGAGCAATACTCCCCGATCCTACACTAGTCGGGACTCTAGTCTTTCATCACGGCAGAGCTTCATAGACCCTAATGCCCAGACCGAAGTCCAGTCTCCTGTCGTTGAAGTGGATGCTCATCACCGTTTCTCTATTGTTTCCGACCATCAGGAGAGCGACTCTGACGAGGACTCGCGCTCAGATGAATACGACTCTGATTCGGAGAGCTCGACGTCCACTATCACCAAGAACCATCTTACCTCATCTGATACACCCATACCGACGCGAAAGTGGTACATGATACCCACAATACCTTTACTATACCGTAATATCTTTAAATGCACATTGGCATATGTCCTTGCCTCCCTTTTCACCTATTCACCCCATCTTTCTGGCCTGATAAGTGACCTCGTTACATACGGTTCGAATGATCGCATACCTCTTCCCAGTGGACATATGGTTGCAACAGTGTTAGTATATTTCGTTTGTTTTGCATCTTACCTGCTAATTTTCTTTGTAGCGCCGTCTATTATAACCCCGCCAAGACCATGGGCGGTATGATTGAAGCGGACACATTCTGTATCTTTGGCCTGTTTTATGCGGCATTCGTGTCCTTGGCTACGATGTCTCTGTTCTGGTGGCTTGAGGTCAAACCTGGTTGGGAATGGCTCGCCGACACTTTCGTCATATTTTGGGTAGGCGTCAGCATGAGTATCTTGGCTTGGCTGAAAGTTTGGATGGTATGTCATTCAGTCTCAGAGTTTGCAATATCTAACTAGCTATATGGATATTAGGCCAATCCTCAATTTAACACGGGTAAGCACATGGCTTGCAATTTTACGAGCGTCGAGTCTCATTTGAAATCTAGCTTGTAGTATGATTGCCATCATCCTTTTCGTGGTGTGAGTGTGATACTAAGGTCTTATCGCTCGACTAACAGAAAAACTGCAGGCTGGTCAAGGAGGGCGGCTGGCAGACACTCCTTCAGGTCTCATTCATCGTCTTCTGTGGTACCGCAATCTCCAATCTGGTTTGCTTCTTCATCTGGCCTCAATCTGCCACCACCAATCTCCAAACGAACATGACGAAAACTCTTGACTCTTTCTCTACCCTTCTGGATATGCTAACGAACACATTCTTATTAGAAGAATCGCCCCACCACCCCAGTCAAGAGAAGATCCAGCGCGCTGTCGAAAATCACCAGAACAGTTTCACGAGCCTGAAGAAGAATCTCAAAGAGGCAAAAAGCGAATGGCAATTTTCAGGGCAAGTCAAGTTCCCTGCTCCTGGAACAGGAAATGGCCATGCCGTTCCGACATCGACAAAGGGTGATCAGAGGAGGAAATCATACGAGGATGCGGTGGATTGCCTCAATCGCCTCGCTCAGCACCTTAATGGGTTGAGGAGTGGCACACGGCTGCAATACGATCTAATCAAGGCCGGAGTTGTCAAGCGGAGAAGACACCATAGTAGACGGAACGGGAACGGCAAGAGTAAAATGTTGGATAATGATCATGCCGAAGATGATGAAGAGACTGCGATGCTGAAAGCGGCGGCAGTGATGTTCGGCGATCTCGTGGATGATTTGGGCCCGCCACTAAAAGCACTATCGGTAAGTCAGCTTTGAACAAATTTGGCTCGCCAGCTGAGGTGTCATGTTCAGTCGACGTGCACGTCATCGTTGAAACGTTTGCGGGAGTCAGTCGTCAAGTCCCGCGTACGTGAGAAGGCGGCGACGGATGTGATTCAACCCCATGAATTCTTGGAGTTGATTGACGGGATTGAGAGGGCTTTGATGCGCTTCGAGAGCACATCGAATCATGCGGTCATGCGGATATATCGGAAGAGCGATTTGTCTTATGCCGATGCAGCTGATACGGGAGGTTTGAGTGCGAGTCGAGCCAGTATTATTTCCGAGTCTGGGGAGAAGGAGAATGTTATGCTCACTGCGTCGGATAACGAGCACATCTTTTTGGTATACTTGTGAGCATTCATTGGCTCTTGCTTTGTTGCTTATTCTGATTAACTTTTGTTGCAGTTTTATCTTCACCTTGCAGGAGTTTTCGACAGAGTTGATCTCTCTCGTCGATGCCGTGGAACGTATCTACACCCTGGAGCAGCAGCATGTGAACTGGAAAGGGTACTGGCACTTGGCGTATAACTCAATCAAGACACGGTTGGCAAAATTATTTTCCAAATCGAAGCGCACTCCAGACGGAAGGAAGAGAAGGTCTACACTGAAACGGAGGATATGTATGGCACCTTTTCACGTTCCTTTCGATGTATTCTGACGATTACTGTAAGCTTCATATATCACTGGGACAGAGGGGCGTAGACGACCCTCTTTCCCTAAAGTACGACCCCATGCGCCCAACACGGTTCTTACACCCGCTCGGAGTAACTTAAATTTCATCGGTCGGATGAAGCAGGGATTGTGGGCTATCGGTACTCGAATGACAGAAAGAGACGCCAAATTTGCTGTTAAGACGGGTATGGCTACCGCTTTACTCTCTGCACCTGCTTTTTTCGACGCGACTCGGCCTATCTTTTTGGAGTATTATGGCGATTGGGCGCTCATTTCGGTAGGCTATCTTCCTTTGCCGTTGCTTGGACGGGGACCTAAGTTGCATTCAGTTCTTTGTTGTCATATCGCCGACTATTGGTGCGGTGAGTAGCCCGTTTCTCTCACGTTGCTTTATCTCAACTGACAATGGAATGTTGTAGACCAATCTCATCAGTTTCAATCGTGTGCTTTGGACTTTGTGAGTACACATATTTCACATGCGCTTCGTTGTTTCATATTGTACACAGGGTTGGAGCGGCTGTCGCGGCGGCCAGCATACTCGGTTTTCCCAGAAAATGCTGTTGCCCTTGCGGTATTCGGCGGGCTCTACTCACTCCCATGTTTCTATGTTATCCTTGCAAAACCAGCACATCTCTCTGCCGCTCGCTTTGCGCTCCTCACGTATAATCTGACTTGTTTGTATTGGTGAGCAGCCTGAGACTTGTTTGTTCTATGTAGCTAAACTCTGGTATAGTTACAATATACGGCAAAGAGATGTATCAGTAGTCTCCGTCGCGTGGCATCGTGCTTTGGCTGTCACCGCAGGGGTACTCTACGCAGCATTCGTTGCACGATTCTGGTGGCCGTCTGAGGCCAGGCGGGAGCTTAGCAAGGCATTGGGAGAGTACGTCGCTAAATGCCATGCCGGAAAAAGACCTCGCTAACGTTTTTAGCAGATTCTGTCTGAATATTGGATGGCTATATACGAGGCTCGTGGCGGCAAATTCGTTTGCCCCAGAATATCGTGAAGAATCTGACGATGATGACTCACACGCCGCCTCCACCGAGGACGTTGCCCTGCTTGGGTCTAGTCATCCATCCGGTCGTACGACGATGAACAATTCTGTCCAGGAGTTTATGGCTATGTGAGTGCGTTATCACTGTCGGTGACCTCTTCTCAATGGTCTTTAGGGAACTTCATTTGCAGATCAAGCTGATAGAACTACAAGGGCTATTAGCTCAGACGCAGCATGAACCTCGACTGAAAGGACCTTTTCCTATAACATTGTATCGTGGGGTATTGACCAGCCTGCAAACGATTATGGACCGACTGCATAGTATGCGATGCGTTACGACACGCGAGGAATGGTATACGGCAAGTAGAAAAATGCGTAATATACTAAGGGCGAGTATTCACGGATCTTTTTACACAGAGTGTTCGTCAAGATTTTATCGTCCCAGTCAACAAGGAAAGGCACGAAATGGTCGGAAACATCATTCTGTACCTTTCAACGTTAGCTTCAGCGTTTCGACTGAAAGCTCCGTTGCCTCCATATCTCCCTCCTGCAGAGAAGTCTCGAGAACGACTAGTGCGTTATCTTCGTACTGCATACAACAAAATTTGATTTTCCCCGAACAGGTGGATGCTATCAGGAGACTAGACGTTGTCAGAAACCGCGATGTCAAAGGATCAAGGCAGCTGCTCTTCTTTGCGTATGCTTTGACAATGAAAGGCGTCACCCAAGAACTCGAGTCACTAGGGCGTACCTTGCAAGACGCGTTCGGGGTCATAGGTCAGACACCCGAGGAGTTTACAGCTCTGTTCATGGATGAGGAGGAGAGTCGCAGAATTAGCTATGCCTAAGATACTTATTGATGATTAATGAACGGACCACTGACTTGAACTGAAGTGCTTGACCAGTTATTTTTTTTTCTAATTATATTCAATTGCATTTCTCCTTTGTACTCCGTCGTGTGAATGCGATATCAATTTCGAGATCTGCATAAATACAACTGTATTGTTCGTTGACGAGATCACGTGATCATATTTTCTAGAAGCTGTCGTCGTCCACTGCAATCTGCGGAACAACGTCGTCCTGTCTTCTCAACGTTTCGTGGACATTTCCTCTCGCAAGGCTTTTGCCAGCGCCCGACAAGCTGAAAGCTATCCGAGAATCAAAAAGTAAAGGGTAATTTTGTGACTGGACACCGCTGCGACTTGTCTTGGATTTCGAGGGCGCCATGGCCACGGAGAGAAATCAGAGGGACCAGGAACGGGAAATTAATTGTCTGTTAAAGCAACAGGGTTACAGGATTTGTCGCTAACTTTCTTGTAGTGTTACTTCGACGGGCAAAGGAGAGTACTGAAAAGGGTTCTCCGGTAAGTTACTTCTTAGTTTTACTATCAGACTTGAGCTGATGGTATGATAGCCCAGGAAAGCAGCCCTGCAGAAACTCATCGACCTCGCGCATTCCTCCAGCGCTCATTTCAAGATTCTTGCCGCCCAGAACATCAGATTTTTCTTCGCCGACTTCCCTGACCTCGAGGAGGACGCTATCAATGCGGTGTATGATATCTGTGAAGATCAGTCTAGCAAAGTATGTTTCAGTACTTTTAAAAACACTGATATATTTATACTGGAGGATTAGGTTAGAACAGAGGGATATATCGCAATCACGGGACTTTCAGCGGCCGATAACGACTGGGTGAAACGAAATACGGACGTGCTGCTACAGTTGCTTCAGAGTGGTAGCTATCATTTCTTTACAAAAGCTTTCACTCCTTCATCCCACGATTTCCAGAGGAGCCCGAAGAAGTTGCTGTAATCAAGACTGCTTTAAGGGAACACCTAGTCATGGCTCCTTCCGTTACCCTTGGCGTACTATTTGACCAAATTATCCCCGCTGACGACAGTATGGACCAAGAGGAAATAGCCATAAGGGAAAGGTTACGTGGACTCGTGCTCGCGTTTATGACGAACGAAGCCAAAGAAACTATCAATGAAAATCCCAAGCTCAATAACCAATTCGCTGAGGGGCTTACACTTGTACGTTATTTTTGTCATTTTTCCTCTTCTGTTACCCATTTCATCAGGCTATACCACGATTGGCTGATGACGAAGCTGCATCATTTATCCGAGAACATATACTCCCCTTGTCCATGTTTAGTTCGCGTTCCCATCAGGGTGATCTCCTCCTTCAAGCGATGATACGGAAACTTGAAGCATTAGACCTCAAGCGCTCTCCTTTGACCCCGACGACAAGGTCGTGCCTCAGTTTGGCCCATCATCTTACGGTCGAGAAGAAAATTTCATCGCCTCTGGACCTTCTCAAATTTTACTATGGCTCCCTAACTTCCAAAATAACGCTGATGAGATTGTCCCAAGATGATCAGACACTCGTTCTCTGTCAATTAGCTGAAATTTTGGCAGCTTGCGAAGAAGATCTCAAAAACACCCGACTATCCGAGCGAGAGCAACTACAAAAACAAGTTTATGCCGTCGTTGATGTTTCCCCCATTTTCTTCGAGGTCATATTTCCACTCAAACGAGTGTCTTTGTGCTCATTTGCCCTCCTTATAGCGTTTAGGCAATTCCGTCGACTCAAAAGAGAGATCAAGGAGAGCCTGTGAGCTGCTGTTGAATTCGTGTATACAAGTGAGTACCCTTCCGTGCCTCTTATGTTCTTCGCTGATGTGCTTGGTAGCGTCAAGTGCAGCAAGACCCACATTGGACTGTACCCACATCAATCAACTCGGCTGTGCAAGCCTTGTCCGCCAAGACGTCAAATCAGGCACTTCAGTTGCTCATTAGGGTTCGCAGTGGGCCATTTCTCATTTCTGTCGCTTGTGTCCGACGTTGTCTCTTCTGTTTCATCAGTCTTTAGCGCCCATAGAGGTACCGACCCCCACCGCCACTACCGGTCCATCTAACGTAACAAACATACCGGCATCATTGCCCCCGAGACCAGCCGCCAGGGCATCGGTGGATGTATCGCGCAAAATGAGGATATCTGGTCGAGATGCCGACCATGTAATGAAGGATGTGTCTCCCCAAGCCAATACAAGCAAACGCAATTCCCCTCGTGAAGACCCGCCAAGGTATCAGAAAAGGGCAAAGACAGGGAACGGACCCGGATTATCACTACTAAACCGTTTAGCTGATTCTGCATCGCATTCGCCACGGGAACCAATTGAACAAGGTGCTAGGCGCACTCCGCAGCAGCGACCACCAGATAACAGCATGGATGTAGACGGTCCTCCAGAAGGTGGCTACAGCATAAAAGGTGCTGCCAAGATGGAATCAGCAAACGTCGTGGGGACCGGTCGACAACAGCAGCGACCCCCGCCCTCACTCATTGATCGTCTAGAGTCAGAAAGAAACAACATATCAGGGGTGGGAGATACGTTCGGTGGTCGCGGCAAGCAGAAGCGTTGGTAAAACACGTGTACTTCACTGCCTTTTTGTGGCGCCAAGTAGTATTTAACTAGTGTGCTCTTTGTATGCCTGTGTGGGAAGGTGTGGGAAGGTGTGATTGCTGCGGATCGATATTTTGTTCGTAAACAAAACGGTGGGCTGTGATATTCGCCTCGTTTTCGTCCCTTTTGATGATGATATTGAACAGCGTGTCATCGGAAGGAGATAAAATGAAGTAAGGTCCTCCGATCATGTATACATACAATGGATATCCGTCTTGACCGAGACGTCAAACAACCGCGCCAGCCAATCAGTTCCGCCGTATATATAAAGTGGCACGTAAATGCTGATGGTACCCATGCATTTCCCTCCCGCTATTCTCCTGGTCCCGCTTGTTAGCGCAGTGGCTGCTACACCTCAAAATGTGCTTTTTGTCTTTGTATGGCGCTCCTCGCTAAAACACATTGCAGAATATTGAGGCTAGACAGTCGTCGGTGACCGGAGACTCACAATGTGGTACTGTACGTATCTTCCTGCTCAACAACTTCCCCCTCTCCTAAGTATAACCTTTTAGTCCATGTGTATCGAAGCCACAGTGAACGGAACCTCCGTACAATGTTAGATCATTTATTTCCATCATCGTTACTCCGTGAGAGTAATTGCTGTTCCATAGATATCCTCTCAAGTACGCAAACCGTTGGATGGATGGGAATGTAAGCCTCCTCCTGTCTTGTGCTGGTAACCATCTCAACGGTTTCTCTAGGGGGTTTGGTAAACAAATGTCAAATTCGCCAATGGTCATCATGTGGTCCAATAGCGATGGAACTATCACGGTGTCCCAACGGGAGGCCAGCGGTCATTCGACGCCCCAGGTAGTCAGTAACCCCGACCGAGTCGCAACTTTAGCAGAGAGCGCTAGCACCGTAAGTGCCGCCGCATAAATGCCTCCGTGTTTGCCCTTGAATTCACTACATTCTTCTAGACATCGGGATCAGAAACCAGATTCGCGTTTACCGTTGATGTGCGGCATGCTTTTCAATCGTTGCCAGATTCTCTTATCTATTTCTTTCTCTTCTAGGCAAACGGCGATACGACTGAAAGTATCATTTACGCTTTCGGGCGAACCAATCCGGGATCTTCTAGCGTGAGCGCTAATATTCAGCAACATATCGACGACGGTACCTTGCAATTAAACTTAGCCGGAGATTTGTCTGCGACGTCGACTGGTTCTGCGTCATCTCCGGGCAGCACTTCTGGCACAACCGGGTCTTCTGATTCGCTTAGCATCCCTTTACAGCCGTACCAGCGCATGATTATAGCACATGGAGTTCTCTGTGTGGTTGGCTTCTTGTTTTTCCTTCCCTTCGGATCGTTACTCGCGCGGTATGTTAGAACCTTCACGCCAAAATGGTATACCGGACATTGGATATCCCAGTTCGCAATTTGTAAGTTGGATTACTACATCTTCTACCTCTATTCTAAAGAAGACCATGCATTTTAGCTGGTCCTCTAATCGTTATTGGGTTTGCCCTCGGTGTACAGAGTGTGACTTCCTCCGAATCCCTTCATTTAGATGACGATCACAAGGTATGTCTCGCTGCCTCGGACGTTCCATGACAATGTTCTGACATTTGCCTTTCGTAGCAATGGGGTGTCGCCATATTCGTACTGTACTGGGTGCAGTGTGCTTTAGGCGCCTTCATTCATTGGGTTAAGCCCAAGAGGTCCACTGGTCGGCCCCTGCAAAATTACTTCCATGCTGTCTTCGGGCTGTTCATCATTGCTTTGGCGTTCTATCAAGTCCGGACTGGATATAAAACCGAATGGCCGAATACCACCGGTCGTGGTGATATTGCCAAAGGTGCCGACATCGTTTGGTATATCTGGGTGGTGGTACTGTTCTTGTTCTTCATATTATACAGTGTCATTCACCTTCTGTCGCCACAAATCAGGTGGTACCTTTGTTGTACTTGGCTGGGTTGGCATTCCTCAGAAAGCAATATAGACAAGAAGCAGCTGCAAAAGGTAGAACAAATCATTTACAATATGAATTCGACATGTCCGATGTTCAACATCAATACCATAATTGATGCTATGATACCTTTTTTCTCCCTCGCTACTTCTACCGTCGGATTTCTTACCTTTCTTGTTCTTAGGCATATACAAATCATGATCGCAGACATTCAAGCTCCTGCTTCCATTTATACAAGTTGCGATAGATATTGTCCCATCTTTTTTACTGGGGCAAGCGTAGTGTGTGTAATTACTAATTTGTATATGTCTTATAGTTATCAGTAGATTTCCTTGTTGTCTAGAGGCCATAGTGTCATGCACTGCAGTATAAATAATGAGCTACATGTACCTGGCTACAGAACAGTACGTACTACTATTTAAGTCGGCGGGAAAGTTTGGTGTAGCTTCGCACACTTCAAGGGTTCCTCCTGCCGGCAGAGGGGCACACCAATGACGTTGTGCTCTGCACGTTGATGAACCAGGGTCTAGCGACCGCGCGAACTGTTGGGATTATTCCGAGTCGCTGTATCCGAGTTCTGTTTGTTGGGAGAATGCAACGCTCTCATCTCTGTCTATACGAGGAAATACCTTTACTCACAGGCTGCCATTTTCCAAACCAGCCTAGTGTGGGGTGCCATCGAGCAAATTCATGTTTAGGCATTTCTGCTCAGCCTCCATCATGCACTTAATAATTCCAAGTTCTATGAATATAGGTAATCGGTTATTATGCACATAGTGAAATGTCGTTCTATTCGTGACCTCGATTGATGGCGGACTTTGCCGAGGCCGGTTCGCCAGCGTCGTTTCTCCCTCTGGCTTTACTCTTGCCTCGTTGTCCTTGATCTTTAGGTTTACTATTGGCCACATCCTCATCCCCCAATTCCACGGGTATTTCTGCTGCAACCGTGTCCTATGAGAACGGCTGTTTGTACTTTGCGTGTTTATTGTTTGATATGTGCGTGCAGTCGTTTGTTTTGTCGACTCTTGTATCATCCTCCTTCACCGCTGTTTTTGTTTGCTATGAGTATATCTTTTGTCTCGTCTAACTCTCAGTGTCCTCCAAGTCGCAGTCTCGTCCTCATCGTCACTTCCCTCGTTGATCCTCTTCATATTCGTCATCGTCCGTGTTGTTGCCAAATCCAATATTTCTTTTCATACTCACCACGGTGGGCCCGGGTTGATCTGTCTGTCGGGTTTTTTCTGTCAGAGTTTGCTTGCTGTGGATTAAGGATAACCGCTGTTCGTGTACGACTCGCGGCCACTCACCATTGAATGGTCGCAGTTGACCAGAACTACTGCTCTCAATACCACTTTCAACCGTGCTACCCCTTCAGGAAATACCATGGAACGTTGTGCGTCCACTATATCTACCATACGGAAGATTTGAAGTTTGGCGATGGTATATCTGTCAGGTGCGTTAGTTTGGTGCACTCCAGAAGTCGATAATGCTTACTTTTTCTTGTCTTTGTTGTTGATATCTTCTTTGAAATAGCTGACTATGTTATCGTCCGTATACATCAGTTTCTGTTACATTAACCTGCCGAGAATACCCTCCAGGTCGATGTCCGTTGAAAATGGTACGCTTTCTTCTTCGTTTGATGTCGTGCGGGCCCTAAAGTACCGGTTTGATGGGTATATGACCGTGAAGACTTGCATGACTGTCGGCTTCCAGTCTTTTAGTAGTTCTCCCTCCTTAAACTTGTGCTCGCCCATCTGTTTCACCACATTACTTTGACTGTGTGTCTGCGAATGCTATGCTGCCCTGACCTGTCAAGCGAATGGCTTAGCTGAGGAGCCTCGCCTTTTCCTTTTGGCTTCTGCACATGCGTATGGTCAAATTTGTTGTCGTATCGACAATCATGCTTGCTCTCGTACCTTGTCTCTTTGGTCACCGGTGGTAAGTCCAGTGTGTTGATTGCACTGATTATTGTCCTATTTCGGGCGAGACGTGCTTCTCGGGAAGGTAGCATCCTTGGCGTCGACCTCAGTCACGACTCTAACGGTAAAAAGATTGTGTCTTATATATATGTGCGAAATGGGTGACTCATGTGATGAACTTCGCAGCCCCGGATATTTCTCTAGTGGCGCCCAACATCGTATCCACCATGGATGAGCATCCAAAAGAAGAACCGCGCTGATCCATTAATATTTTCTTCGCACTGATCTCCTTAGCTCCTCTGCTGATATCTCTGTTCGGCTCGGTTTGCTTGCTGCTGCGAGGGCCAGCTCTACATAAGCATTTGTGTTACATCTATCTATCTTGCTTTGGTATGTCTCCGTTTGCATTTTAATCATTTTGATGATTGCATACGCTATAGCTTGCGACATGGTCGATAGGTTTGCCCCCGGACTTCGGGAGCTCGGGCGGTATAGTCAGGTCTATTACGTCCGGTACTTGTCTTCTGCTCGCAAGTCCTGCAAGTGCATCGGTTCCCTCGTTCCCAAGGTTCCCGGAGTGCCCTTTCACCTATTTAAGCTGGATTGGTGCACTGCACGCTCGGAAGTTGGAACCTTGCTTTCATGGTTTGCATAACTAGGCTATTCGCCACCAGGAAATATCCTTTGTTCTCCCATTTGGTGATTCGTCCACTCAGGTCATTCAATGTGTGTCTCGAGTCGCTGATTGATTTCAGTTCTCGGTTACGCAGCACGTCTTCTGCTGCCGTTTCCGCTCCCACCACCTCAGAGACCTGGTTCGTTGTCCCTGCTTCATTGGGTAGTCTGATACTGCGGTTCCTTAGGTCTCCCTCTTGGCAGAATACTCCAGTGCCGGCTACTGAGTTTCTTGCACCGTTTCTCACTGCGGATCCATCGGTGTTCACTGTTATCTGCTCATCGCGCTCGCCTAGTTCGTAGTGCGGAGCATTGTATATTGCTTCACCATCCTCTGTAAAGAGCATGAAGGTATCTGCCAGTGTCCCTATCGTTACTAAGTGTGGGTCAAATATCTGGTCCTCTTCTTCACCGCTCGGGTTCGACTTCTCTGATCTACTATCTTTCACCGTTTAACTGGATCCTCCCTCGTGTTACGATCCATGTGATATTACTTGAATTGCGCACTGTTTCCTTGGCGATTTCTCACGTCGTGATTTCGGACTTCGAGATATTCCGCGAAGTCTCTGCGAAAAGCTCTGCGAACAGTTAAGGAGGGTCGCATGATATCGTTATATTCGCAACCATCACACGCTTATGGTATTTACGAAGAGAAATCGTACGTTTACTATCGTTTGATGTACAGTCGTCTGACTCTTGACGGTGTTAAACATAAAGCAGTGATTGGCTAGATTGCTATGCGGTTTCTCATCCGACTCATGTGATATACTCGACTTTACTCATATAAGTCGATGATACTGGAATGAACTTTACATTAATTATCATGTCTCTAAACGAAAAGGTTTGCATCTTCTCTATTCGAATATCACAATGACTGACTTATTCATCAGGTTGCCATTGTCACCGGTTCTTCTAGCGGCATTGGGCTTGCCACTACCCAAGCACTTCTCCGAGACGGGTGCTCAGTTCTCGGTGTTGATCTACGTCCCAACGATGTATTTGCGAATTCGCCGAAGTTCTCTTTCTATGAAGGCAACATTTCTGACCCTCTTGCCGCCGTGGCCATCATTGCTGCAAGCAAAGAGGCATTTCCTGAATCCGGAGGCGCAGTGGATATACTGGTGAATAACGCTGGGATCGCGGACAACAATGCCGGTGTGGAGACGCTCAAGGATGACGTATGGGAGCGAGTCATTGCAGTGAACTTGACGGGCCCGGTTAAGTTGATGCGGGAAGCGGTAAAAGTGATGAAGGTAAAGGGCGGCGGAGCAATCGTGAATGTCTCGAGCAAAGCAGGCATAAGTGGCGCTGTGGCTGGGGTAGCTTATACCACGAGTTAACATGGAATTGTGCGTGCTTCTTGTGTGTTTGAGTTCATTGTTGATCGACCTTTTCTTCTAGGTCGGCGCGACGAAGAACACCGCCTGGCTCTATAGAAACGATGGAATAAGGTGCAACGCTGTGGCTCCTGGAGGTCTATCTTTGCGTCTCTTTATATTCATTGGTACTGATGCGAATCTCTTTCACCGATTCAGGCGTGGGTGGCACGAATATTATCACCACCTTCGGTGATAGTTTAGATGCTGCGTCCAGCATGAAAATCAAGTCAGTACAAACTTTTCCAATATGTGTATCATCCTGACCGCGGCACAGACCCGTACTTGACGTTCATATGAACACCGTTACGGGCGAAGGGTTAGCAGCACCGGAAACAATTGCTCAAGTCATAATCTTCCTTGCCTCTGATGCAAGCAAAGGCATCAACGGTGCTATATTGCCTGTGGATAGTGCTTGGAGTACGATCTAATATCGCTCGTGTCCTATGAATTTGACTAAGCAAACTATCCCTTCCAATGGTCCCGATGCGTGTTCCGTGAGGAAGATTTTGCTTGTCTTGACTTCGCCTCCTTCATGGTTATCCAAGACCTCCAGCCAAGCAGTCAAAGGTAGTTGTCACCGAAACATGAATCTGAGGTGTAATTTTGGTTCATTGTTTATGGGTCGTCGAAGTACTTAGGCGTAGGTTTACTATTGGAGATGTGAATCGACAATGTTGAAGCGCAGATCCATAGGAACGACCCAGACCCGCTAGACTGGTGCGTAATTATGATCGTCTCATTTTCACAATAGTGCTCATGTGGTCAAGGAAGGAAGGAAGGAAGTTTTATTACTTGACGGTGCTCCCCAACAGAAGCGTGCAGGCATCCGTGCTACAGTCCCCCGGTTTTACATCCAAACTAGCTACTGCACCTAGTGAGAAGTACGACTGCTATGGTACCGAACCACAACCACGCTCTGCCGCTCTGATAAAGCCCGTACTCCCTCACGGCCTCGGCAGTAGGTTGGTGATGAAACAATAAGGGAGCGGCGTCCCAAAGCGTAAACATCTCATGGACAACACGGTACACTGGCCACGAGATCATCCGTCCCTGTGAGGAGAAGGAGGTGTGTCGGCGATCGCACGCTCCTCCTCTCACCGGGGTACTGAGTCCAAACAGACGATAGGAACGATTGGCGTATCAAGTCAACGAGTCGTCATTTTTGGGCGGAGTCAGCAACGATGCTGGCGCGCTACGGTCACCACTACTGTGTCCTAGCCAAAAAGGGCTCTGGATTTCCCGGGGGTTCCTTCTCGCCAACTATGTATTCTTCACGAAGTGAACACCTGTGTCTCTCTTTTGCCAAGCCAGGCTCGCTAGTATCTAAGCACTTCGCACAGCTGAAAGATGCGGTGTAGGAGCGGATCATTGGGCTGAATTTGACGGGGTCAGTGAAGTTGATGCGAGAAGCGATGGAAGTCAGGAAGGAAGAAGTGGCGAGGCTGTTGCAGGTAAACGGGGGATATCACAGCGTGTTCCAATACTCATTTCGGGCTCACATATACTGACAAGTGTGATCTTCTACTAGGCCCAAAATAAATGTGAATGTAGTCTCCTGCCCTTTGCCCATTACAGGCCGGGGGTGTGTTGGGATCATCAGTCTAGACCTTCATTACTGCGATCATGTCGTGAGCATCTAATATATGGGTCGGATGCACGGCGGCTCATCGAAGTCAGTACATACACTGCTTTCTGATCTTAAATCATTGACAGCAGTTCAAGTTGACAGTCCATATCCTCTAGGTTGGGGGAAAACACAGGTCTTAAGTCTTCCTCTATAGCCTCCAAATCCAGCAGGGTAGGAAAGCCGCCGCTATTTTGCTAGTGGTATACAATCCAACCATGTCACTTTTCATGCCCATTTCGGGAGACTTTGCCCGGATTCAGCCTTTCAGGTCACCTCTATTGGCATCGTCCAGATGAAGTCTCACTTCCATCTTCCAGAGGCGTTTTCGGTTACCTACAGCAGAAGGCTGTCCGACCGACAGCAGCAAGGCTGTGATTCCTGGTCGCACTACTGCGGATTGGTCACTGCAGCCCTCTGATTGGATGGAGCGTCAAAGATCAAGACGACTGCTCGATCGACCCTGATCCGCTGCCAACACGGGGGTCCCTATATAAGATGCAAAATATCTTCTTTGACTTTTGTTCTAATGTATCTTTTACGTGTTCTACTATTACTGACGCTCTGCGGTCTGCTTGCTGCCGCGCAGTCTTCCAACGTACGTCGTTCTTCCCGTTTTATACAACATGCTCATTGAGACTCAAGATAGTCGTCCGTGACTGGAGATATACGATGCGGCCAAGTACGCGCCTTACTTGGAAAAATTTCCATCCAACTAACAGATATGCATAGTATATGTGTGTCAAGGCGAGTGTGAACGACACTACAGTGCAATGTTCGTCCTCGCTTCTTGCTCCCGTTCTGTAAAATTTGATTGCGGTACGATTAGACACTTTGGCCAGTACAGGTTCCCAAACCGTGGGGTGGATGGGCATGTATGCCTTCGCGTTTTTGTGGTGATTTCGCTCTACTCATAAATAGCAAATAGAGGATTCGGAAACCAGATGGACAACACACAAATGGTTATTATGTGGTCCAACAGCGATGGAACCATAACGTTATCCCAACGGCGGGGAGACGGCCATAATCTACCCCTGGTCGACAGCAATCCTGATCGAGTCGCAGCTCTCGTCGAATCTCCAAGTGCTGTATGTACCTTCTCAAGACGACTTGCACCGCTGTTCATTGTTGTACTTCTTAGACGACTACATCAAATACTACGTTCACATTCACCGTTGATGTATGCTATGATCTCGTCCCTTTCGAACAGTTGAACAAATTGATTGACAGACAGCCTTCTAGAAAACGAATGTTACAACTCAAAGAATAATCTTTGGATTCGGATCTACCAATCCTGGATCCTCTAGCGTTGACGCCGACCTTGAAGAACACATTGGTTATGGCAGTTTCGAGTTGAATCTGAACGGAAATATAACCTCTGGTTACTCGTCCGATCCTCTACAGCCTTTCGAGCGCATGATTGTCGCGCATGCCATCCTTTGCATTCTTGGCTTCCTATTATTCTTACCCTTTGGGTCCTTGCTGGCTCGATATGTTAGGACATTTACCCCACTGTGGTACACAGGTCATTGGATATCTCAGTTTGCCCTCGGTAAGTCCCAAATACACCACTCAATGTACGGTATATAACATAGTCTTAGCTGGACCTCTTATCGTTGTGGGTTTTGCCTTAGGCGTGCAGAGCGTTAGTTCCCAGGGTGTACCGCATCTAAGTGATGACCACCAAGTATGTCGTGCCTCGTCTCTGTCCTTGCTTCGGCTCTAATGCGTCCTCAGAAATGGGGCACTGGTGTATTTGTCCTGTACTTGACGCAATGTGCCTTAGGCGCTATTATCCACTGGGTAAAGCCCAAGAATCGTCCCGGTCGTCCGCCCCAAAATTACTTCCATGCTCTCTTTGGACTGGTCATAATCGGTTTGGCATTCTACCAAGTCAGGACAGGATATGTGACTGAATGGCCCAATACTACTGGCCGGGGAGGTGTTGCAAACGGCGCGAATATTGTATGGTATATATGGGTTGTGGTGCGTCTTCCATTTATAATCATTATGATCATCGTGTGGACCTTTTGAAATTAGCTGTTGCCGCTGCTATACTTGGCCGGATTAGCGTTTCTGCCTAAGCAATATAGACAAGAAGCAGATACTAGAAAAGGGCGGATTAACTCAGACGAACTCCTGATGGACGATGTTCCACAGCAGTATCGCGATTGATTTATGGGATTGGACCTTGGGATATTTTGTTCGTAGACTATTACTAGACCTTCATGTATGTCCTCTGAAAACAGCAAACTGACTCGGTTTTTTTATTTCGTTTCAAATGCCGGCAACACCCGAGTGGCTGTGCTTGTCGATCCTTCGCAATGCTCTGGGCCCGATGAACTACCTAGACTCGACGCATCGACGGCTAATACGGCTCGGAACTTTTTCTGGAAAGATTCGAACATATATAAAGGAGAACGAAATAATTTCATTGTGTTGAATCCTTAAGGATGACGTCGCTGTTGTCAAAAATCTTCCACAAATCACCTGTAGTAGCTGATGGAGGATTGGTGAGCCACATGTCAATCCTCGAATAGAATCAGTATACTCAATAATGTGATAGGGAACTACGCTTGAAACCGACTTCAATGTCAATATATCTAATACACCTTTGTGGTCCTCACGGGCCGTCATCGAACAGCCCGAGGTCATGATTCAAGCACACCTCGCATTTTTTCGCGCAGGTGCTCAAATCATCCTCACATCCACGTAAGTTTTCGGCGTATTAGCGTTTCTATGGTATATTTCACGAATGTCGATTATCAGGTATCAATCCTCTTTCAGCACCTTTTACCGGGCTGGATACCAGAAAGAAGAGGCGATCAAGATCATGCGTAAATCCGTGCAGCTAGCTAACGAGGCTCGCAAGATATTCCACAGTGAACGCTCTGCGGGCTCATGTGATGCGCGCATTGGTACTTTCCTTGGGTGCATTCGGTGCGAGCCTGGAAATCGCACACGAATTCGATGGGTACTATCCTCCTCCATATGGACCTCGTGCATACCATACAGAGGGAGGAAATCTCAACTCATACAGTTCGGATGAGATTGAGCAGGAACAAGCATCCATCGACGCGCTCACTTTCTTCCATTTCGAACGAATCGAGGTCTTCTTGAGCGACCCGGAAACTTGGGCCCAGATCGATTGCCTTGCCTTTGAAACCATTCCTTTGCTGAGAGAGATACGAGCGATCAGGAAAGCTATGGAAATGGTGGAAGCACGGATAAAGCAGGACGGCCTCGAGTCGAAACCGTGGTGGATAGAGGCCGTGTTTCCTGATGGGATGTTTCCCGAAACTCCGAGAGCAGGAGGAACACTCGGCGTTGCCGATGTTGCTGCAGCAGCACTGAAAGACGACGGCTTACTCACACCGTCTGGTTTTGGAATCAACTGTACCGAAATGGTGCATGTACGGATTCTGACACCTCAGGTCATCAATGCGGTGAAGAAGCTTCATCTGCTTCAGAAACCTTGGTTCGTGGTATATCCAAACGGAGGCGACGTATACGATCCAGTAACGCAATCAGTGGACGGCAAGTGACACAAAAACTTGAAACTGAAAAGCGCGAAGAATGGGCACAGAATATGGAACGTGTCGTGAAAGACATTGAAAGCGAAACATCATGGGGAGGCACAATAGTTGGTGGATGCTGCAGGACTAATCATGAAGACAGTCCAGACCTTATGTTCCAAGTTTAGACCAGAGACTTAGCGCCTTTAATATATATACATCGAGCCTAATCCTGAATGCAGGTGAACTTCCAAAAATGTGTACATTCACCATCGGCACTAGGCTGGTTTCTAATACAGTCTTTTTCGGCGCACCACGGTGTTCCAAATGAGGTATAGAAATGAGGTCAGTGAGTGGCTGCGCCGTCCTTGAATTCATGGCATAAGGTTGTAGGCAGTGCGTCTGCCGATGCTACAGACTAGAAGACTCCTCGACAGACAATTTAAGGTTTTCGTAGAACCGAAAGGAGGAAAGCATGGTAAGTCATGTTCCAACATTCATTCAATGCGCGTGCCGCAAGTTTCAGGAGCATAGTTTCGCCACTAGCGTGATAGTTCATTGAGTGACCACAGAATGTCGGAACTTGTGAGCCAGCCGGTAGGATCTGATCAGGATTGGTGCTGCCTCGGAACATATCGCGCACGTCTTCACATGGTCTTCTGATTCTTCGTTACTCCAATGGATGCAGCTTTACCCAGGCGGGAGTCTACGTGAATCCCGAATGCTTCTCTACATGCGAAGCTTGGAGTGCTTTCGCCTGAGAATGAAAAAGAAAAAAGAGAAAGACATACAAGAGAAACGCCAATCGTTAACCTCTACCCGAGATAGATCGATAGTCCTTCACAGGGTATCACGAACGATAACGATAACATCACACATTCAGCTGCATAACTTACAAGATAAAACCATACATATTCGATAGCTTTGCGTATATCAAAATCAGAAAGAGATACTTGTCCATGTAAATCCTGACCCAAGATAGAATACAGAAAGAAAGAAGTCCGGTGGGGTCGTTTCATCCCTTCGGCAAGTCTGGCGACGCCCGGATTAAAGACTCTGTCGAGGTCATGTATCCCGCCGCCCGTACTGGACCGGAGAACAGCATCACAGGGTCCGTTCGAGCGGGAATGACGCTCTCGCTTGATAGGTTCCTCTGATGTGTCCGTAGCCAATGGGGCCAGGGAAGAATCCGGCAGCGGGAGCGGGCGAATCGACATAGGGCGTCGCCATGGGATGAGGAGGGGTCAGTGGGGGCGGAGGAGTGCGGAGAGAAGGCGGTGTCAGTATCCTCTCATCTTGCAGAGGGAGAAGCGTGGTATGGTGGAGAGGAGATGAGGGGGAGATCATCGTCGGCGTAGGGCAGGTGCTCAGTGGAAGGGAGAGCAGAGTGTGTTGAAGGGTCAGACGGAAGCCGGAAATGGGACGTGGATGCGTTTTGGAGGGCTTCGATAGAGGGGCGATGGATGAAGAGAGGGGAAGGTGAGCGAATGGGGAGATGACTGGAAGAAGCCATGGGTGTGGGATACGCTGCACCGTCCCGCGACGGTGCTGGACCTGTGTGTAAGCCAAGCATGTTGTCTGATGACGGCTTGCGTAGACGCTGTGCTATGCTTCGCGGAGGAGATAGAGGAGGTAAAGGAGCAGGATATGTCGGTGCCGGTGGGGGTCGTAGTATTGGTTGATGCTGTTGAACCTGAAATTAAAATGACAGCATTCATAACATGGGCAGCCCGTACCTTTACTCCAGGACCTGGTTCTGGAGGACGTGAACTAGAGGCGACAGGAGCTTCTCTTTCTTGGGAGACTGCATGATGTTGCTGAGAGCGGCTTTCGCCCGATTCGAGAGTGAAATCTCTGCCACCTTGGGATATTAGCAAGACACTGGGCGGGGGTTCAGGGAACTCTTCGGAAGGAGTGATAAGCCTTTCTTGTTCGCTATCGGCTTCAAACCCGGGTTGGTCTTCTCCATTATTACTCATGTAGCTCTCATTATCCATCGTGGAGTAACGAGAAAATCTGCGAGGGCCAGGTTCAGCCTGGGGCGCGTACATCTGTTTGTTGCCCCCTGTGCGATAGTTCTCGAGCGTAGAGTCGGTCTTCGAGCTGCCATCGATGTCAAATAACATGTCGCGAGAAAATGCCTTGACGTGCACAGGCTTCGTTCTCCACGGGCGAGGAATGAATTCCGAAATGTCGAGAAATTTGTTCTTCGTCTTTCGAAAAAAGTCCTGGGATCGTATGTACCATGTCCGCTGGGGCGGTGCATCGTAGGGGGTCGGGGTAGACGCTAGCCGAACATGTCCATGTCGTGATGTTGATGGTGTACCCACGTAATGATAGTCCTCCAAGGCTTCTACTTCATCGTCGATGGCCCAGTCATTGTCCCTGCTGTCACTGCGTACTTTCTTCGGCCCAGTGGGGCAAGCGGGGAAATTTCAACGAGAACCCTTTCAGTGATATACCATGGTGTCGCGCCCACAGGCTCCTCCACCGGTACAAAAAGAGTAAGATCGTGGCGACGCCGATAACTGAGCAAGATATAGCCACTATTGTGATGATCTGATACCTTGACCAGCTGCCGCTTTGATCTTCGGAGTTGTCGGCTGCTAAGAATAAGAGATACAGAATATGCTCCGAGAAGACTTGCTTACAGTCGGTGGCTTGGCGAATATTGAAGGTCTGATTGACTGGCATTTCAGCGTAAGCCCACATAGGTACACGATCATGGTCTTCAACAGAGCGCTTAAACGTGCTGATATGCAGTTTCTGCTGCTCGCACTGGTTCTGCCACTGATCTGGGGTCAGCGAGTAGTTGCCTTGACTCCTCAGACAGACGCTCCAGATGTTGAAGAAAACGTTTGTGCTGTCTGCAGTTGAGTAGTAATAAAATACAGTAGAAGCTAATACTGCACCATGTACACCAGTTTGCGCTCGGTTCCCCATTCTTTAGGTGCTGGGGACGGGAAACTTCCTGTTCGCCGAATGCTGTATCCTGCCGAACCGCCCTCGCTTGTGAACACCACTCCATCTCCTCGACCAGCTCACACGGCGTCTGACCCTGCTTGTTGTTCAACTGTATTCAAAATGAATTCGGATTTGATTTCCAGCGCGAAAAAAAGCGACGCACAGTTGCATAATGATCATCCTGGGAATATTCAGGTGAGATGTTTATTTGTAAGCCGAGACGAGGCCATGGCTCACCTTAGCACTGACGATGAAGGACGACAGACCAATCACTGACGCTCAAAAGGAGGAGACTGCAGGGATTCATCACATACGGGCGTCAGTGTTGTGGATGAGCGTGTTTACTCAAAAGGGACAGTGGAGAAGAAGGGTCTTAACGAACCATGTGGATCAATTCCGACTTCGAGATTTCGATTTCGGGACATACGGTCACAGGCTCACGTTATTGCTGGATGGAATCAAATTTGGAAAGTGCTTTCAATCTTGATATTACAGCCACTACACATAACCTACCAAGGGAGGATAAGACCTATGTCCACTGACTATGGCTGTGTACGTATAAGTATAGAGAACCTGAAAATACAACGGACATCTCCACTAATTGAGGACCGGCAGCAATTGCTTCCTCAAGGCGTAGTTGCTTCGATAGAGAATTCTGCAGAGAGTCACCATTACCACTGACGGTTTGTACAATGTCCGAACTTCTAAAGGCGGATGAGATGACAAGCTCATGCCATGGGCCACGGATGGCCCGCTACGGCAATTTCTCTATATCCCGGTATGAAAAACGACATCTGCATGGTGTTGTCCTCGCGCCACTGTTGTTGTGATAAACATCCTAAGTGCCGTCATCAGAACCTCGTTGTTGAGGAGCTGACAGTCCAAATGAGCAATCACGTCTTAGTGTTCGACCAAGCGTTCCTCGAAGTTTTCACAGGAAAACTGCGACTAGCTGTGATACTCAGGTCTATGCCACGGCTCGCGATCAAAACCGGGGACCCTGGAGATGTTCTACGCAAGCGCGCGCCGAATTCAAAACGATTGTTCCGTCATCGGTACCCTAGACCTCGTCGAACACATGGTGGTCCCTTGCTATACATAGCTCATGCAGGAGCATTGGGTTAGTCACCTGCCAGGAGTGATAGACTCACGCCAGTCAAAGTACAAGGGATACAAGATGGAATTCTGACAGTCTCTTGCCACACTCGGCTTTACCATTCAAGGAAAAATCCCGACTCATTTTGTGTTGTCAGAGTTCACATGTTATCCCACCCATTCTCGCCGGTTTTTGCCCAGCCCGAAATAGCTGCTTACCAGAAATGTACGGAGAGCAAAAAAGGCCTTTATTTCTCACCGAGACTCGGTCATGAGCATGTGAAACGGGAGGGAAGATACGCCTTCATATGTCAATGCACAGTCGATCAGAACGCCTGATAGAAGTGAGAACAAACACTTACGGGTAGCCACCGGGAGACTACATTTGATCTTTATCAACGAAGTTGTTGCATTTTAAGAGACGGGGGAGACGTCATTCGGGCCCGATAATTGTCCCTGCTGAAGCTCGGCTAGCCGAGAGAAATTAACTGACAGCTCTGCGTAATAATAATACACCATCAGTGTAATAATGATTTGATCATGAAAGAGGCTTCGGGTTTCTTACTAACAGGCACTCTGTAGAGCAGGAACAGTCCCGGTGTCACAGCTATAGCGTCACATAATTGAACACACAGTGTCAGTAACGATGGCGGAACATACCCTTAGCTCAAGCTGATAAATTTAAAGTTTTCGGATGCGTGAAGAACGGTGGGTCATATGATAGTCTCGTCCTATGTGCCAGAAATACGATGTTCCGAAGTCGGCAAGAATCCTTTCGGCGCTGATGGTTGGAGAATAGTTAACCCTGACGGAAAAAAACTTCAGTCTTCAAGTTGCGTGATGGTATCCAGAGAAGATAAGTAGGCAGAGATTTTTGAACCTAGAGGTAAACGCACCTACCACGAGGCCTAGGTCAGAGATCTTGTCCGTTTTGTTCGGGAAGAACGTTATTCTTACCTTCGATATAAACGGACAGTCAGCGAGAATGTCGGCCCAGGTACGTCAATATAACAGCCGTCCGGGAGATAGCTCATACGACCTAGCCGCGTTATTCTGCACGGCAGGCGCGAAGCAGCCGCAGATCCGTGTAACCTTCCAGCAGGTAAAATGCGCAGTCAGCTGCGGTGGGCTTATAAGTTAGAACCTAGCATGAGTCAACAAAGCTAGTACCTTTGACCGCTTTGCTCGTCCATCCGTGCCTATGACTAGCTACTAGGCAACAGTTGCAAGGACAAGAACAACGAGGGCACCGTGAGAAAGAGGATATTGTACCGAAATGATCAACCTGGCGCGTCGCGTCCAGTAGTCACGTGATTTAGTTAAGGCGATCAGGGGTGATCAGCACTGATTCCTCTAAGTCCACATGTCATTGTCTATGTAGCGTATATGCCATGAAACCGGCATAATTGGACAGAAGGTATGCTCAAAGACCTGGAGTGCTAGAATATGAACGTTGAACATGATAACGAGCTCAGACAAGGGAAAAACAAGACCTACCGCGTATATGAACAATATTATACGCAAAATGAGTTTATGCGCAATCAAAATGGCATGGGTCATGAATTGGAACCGTATAATTACACAGCAGATACTATAGCAGGTAACTTAGAAAATCCTTGATAGCAAGTAGATAGCATGCGCACACATCAGTAAAAGCAAAAGTCGAGCATCCAGAAATTACAATTAGCTTGATTCCATCCTATCAAACTGCAGCCGTTTTGGTCCAGCTGCTTTGTATCGAAGTCCTCAGCCTTCAACGCCGCTTCGACAGCCTCCTTCAGCATCGTGTCACCATATTCTCGCAGGCGTACAAGTACTGTTACGAAGTGGTAGACCTCAATGGGCGACGAGATATTAAATGTCCGCACGTTACGTTCAACGATATAGACGATCTAGAACAAGTTAAGCATGAAGTACCATCGCAAAAGAAACGAATGGCACGCCTCCGAGTCGCTCGAACACCAAGCCATGAGTATAGCTCCTTCGACACCATCTGTGACTAATGCGAAGACAGCTCGTTTGGTAACGCCCAGACTTGCGAGATACCGAACCGAAGCTTCAAGGTACATCTTCGCTTGAATAAGGGCCTTCACATAAGTCTGAGTCGGTTTCTTGTACTCGGCAAATAGAACTGCAAACAATATTTTGGTAAGGAGGTCCCTGGTGTTCATCGGGGGAACAGATTTGGTCTCAGAGCATGTCACCCCAAAGAGCTGGAGGGATTTCCTGTCTATCTTTTTTCCTGTCTGCCGCCAGGACGCCTGGCCAATACCTGTCTGATCTTCTGCAATCGACCCAAGCTGGCTTCGGCTCTTTTTCGATCGTGCATGTTTTGAGCCCGGACGGGAAGCCCCAGATGTTTGCGTACGGTCTTCAGATATCGAAAGCTCTTCCTCTGGTTCGACGATCTTATCAGCGCTGAGCGTTCTGGTACTAGCCTGGAGTGTTGCACGGGATTCAGCCACATGAATTAGTGGTTCCGGAACCGGCTTCATGGGCTCCAATGGCACTGTGAGGATTGCATCAACGATTCCTAGCTCCGGTTCATCACCAGAACGCCTTGAGAATGACTTTCCTGGCTTTTTTCGACGTGGAAAAAAGATCGTCAACATCCTTCTAAATTCTGACCAGTGACCAACGAGAATGTTCTTGATTGAAGCCGAAGTTTAGCTGTGGATTTGTTGGTATAGACCACATATTGTGTGGCAATCGCATCCATTTGATTTGCAACAGTTCTTGAATTCGGCCCCATCAGAATTAGGGGATGTTTTCATCACATCCGCGGCAAGTATTGCGAGAGAGTGACACTGCTCTTTTAAGCCTGGGAACCGGTAAAAGCACAATGAAGTCCACCGAGAGGTAAGACTTACACTACTCTCCCAGATGCGAGCTCATTGGCAGTCATAAAACCGAAATTTAGAAGAGCATCCCAGTCATGACGGGCAGTCAGCTTCATTGGGTGCGTTACCAGCCAGATGCTTCGAGTATCTGCCGACTGAAGCCCATAGAATGGATGAAAGATGACCCAAAACAACCTCCCAAAGCGGTTGGGAAAGCTTTGGGGTGTTTTCGCCACGAAATACGCGGATTTGCTTGAGAAAATGATCTCGAACTTCTTCAACCCCGCTGTCAACGGCAGGAGATGCATCCTAGAAACGAGCATGAAGAGACCCATGCCAATAGATGAGGAACGCATGCCTGTTCGGTAGGAGGCTCTCTATAGCTCGTCACATCTTCATAATGTTTCAACATTTCGTTGATCTCTTCGGGAGCGTCGACGCCTGCTTCATTGGCACCTGGACGCAATGGTATGTTACTCAGACTAATGATTTTACGGTCGTGCGCATAACTGGAGAAAGAAAGCCTGTCGCCCGGGGATATACCAGCTAAGGTCCTTGCACCCAACCTGGCAACGAGGTATCAGAGTGAGAGTCAGATGAATCCAGATTCGACTTGGAAGACGGACCTTGAACAAGACACGGCATCTGGGCTCTTCTCTCGTTTCTTTCCAATTTCGGAAGATCCGCCGTCTGACCGTACCCTGCAAAACGGTAAGGAGTCGATTTATCGAAATATGAGAACAAGTGCCACTCACTCTGAATCTTGCCGGTCACGTTCCTCAGACTGGACAGACGCCTTATCAGACGAGGTCTTCGAGGGAGTGCCTTCAAGGGAAGGTTCTTGGGGATGTACGAGATCAATATCAGATATGAGGTCGCCCGTAGGCTCCGCAGGAGGAGGTTCGCGTTCACTGTCAGACATCGAGCGCTTTGGAGGCCTCGACTTTGAAGAGGACCGCATTACGCGCTTTTCGGAGTTGGCCATGGGCAATGGGCTTGACGAGGAATCGGAAAGTGCTCTGCTGTTGAGGTAGGGCCAAAATTCAAATATAGAAACACCGACCACTTTGCAACCGCATCGAGCCAATTAACGATCCTTTGTCTCCATTGTTCCTCGGTACCCGAATTGTCATCATCAATGCTATCTGATCTCCACGAAAGTCGTTTGAACGTCGGTGTATGGCACCGAGCCACGATTCCCTCAACATGTGCTCGGAGGCCGAGGATGAATTGTGAAAACTTGACAGCACTGACTGGATCAGTAAGATCGTACACTCCCAACGACGCGTCTATACGCGTCTCGTCTCCATATGCGAATCGAATTGCTGGCTATTGAAATTTTCAGTCAGTGGCGAAAATGAGTCAGGAGAGCCCGACGCACTAGAACCTCAGGGTCGGGACACTCTTTGTCAAGCCAACCCAGTACAACTCGACCCACGAACCCTGTTTTTGATAGGATAATTCCAATAACAGGTTCAGCGATCCCCCACGTCGATCGCTGATAAAGAACACCACCCATTAGGCTAAAAATGTCATCCTCATCAGTCACACAAAGGAATGGAAGAGCAACAGAATTCGGGTGGTGCCAAGAAGCGAGAATGTGAGCATCAAGGGGAACATAGGATGACTGAGTGGACGTCGAATCCGTTGAAGCCTCCGTGCGCTCATAGCTAGTTTCGGAGGAGGATTCGTCATTGTATGTTGTTTGCGAGTCGGATTCCTCCTGCGACTCTTTCTTCAAGCGCTCCGCCGTTATGATAGATAGGCGCCCCGAAGCTTCATCTTTCACCACTGACTTCGGTCGTTGAATGTCTTCAACGATATGGGATATTAGCAATGAAGCGTGCCCATCCTCCATGAAACTTCGCACGTAAGAGAGCCGTGGCCGAACGAAAGCCGCCTCCTGCCTGTCCAAGACCTTTTTAGCAGGTAATTTTAGGTTCATTTATTTCATACCCACATTGCAAATGACTTATCATAACAGACAAGCGCCAGCGAGCGAATCAACAAAGACCAGAAAGGTATCGTTGACTGCCCGGCACCGTTATCAGACGCGTCGGAGAGCGCTCTGAGCATGCCAACAGTCGAAAGCACCAAATCTAAAATATCCAGTATTTTGGAATCAGACTTTGTGAATGGCGCTAGTGAGTCTGTAAGAGAGTTTCTGAGCTCTACGAGGAAAGAAGATGCCTGGAAAGACACGACTGGGCATGGATCGTTGACAAGTCGTGAAGGAATTGGAGAATCAAGCAAGCAGGCCAAGTCCTTTATCTCAGTGGGCCATTCTGCAGCGTGCGAAGCTACAGAGTCAAACATAGGCATCAAATCGTTGCTGTACAGCATTTTGTGATGTAGAGTTATCAATAGAGGAAGGCGGCGGTCGTAATGGCAATGGAGCAGGTCAACCTGAGGATCGCGGTTCGGGCCGGTAACCGAACATACTTCACGTGAGTGAAACACTAATTTTAACCGAGTGTTCAAATCTTGAATTTGAATCTCTACTACTAGATGCAACATAAAGACCAATTAGCGGCTGGTATCTTAGTATGTCTATGAGAGACCACTGAGTCTCTGACTTTCGATACGAGTTCCGCAAGTCCTCGCCTTGACTACACCGTCCTACACTTGTTTTAAGTGGTCGGGGAGTGCCAGAGCCTTAGTGGGCTTGCCTTCGTCCAGGTGTAGGTACAAACAACACATTGTAGAGTACTCCCTTATTTGTGTCTTCAACTCGTAGGATCAACGTCAACAACGGTCCACTTAATGCGTTCTTCTTCCAGTCTCTCATGATATGCTCGGAACCGACACAGGCAGTTTTCTATCCCCCAACACCAGTTACACGTTATTAGACTAATGCGTAAGGTACTTTTGAACGGAGTGCAACTCCTTACACTCCCTAACAGTCTCCTTCAATGTCATATGTCGTTTGCGTGTCAGTATCATTAGATGGTCTCGACCTGGACCAGGCTGAATTTTCGAAAGTGACTTCTTCCGCCATCCTGCGAGGAGCAATCCTGAGAGATGTGAGCGTCTCTTCGATCGGCTTTACTGCGGTGCCTCTCGCGAATCGTATGATGATCAAATTGAAAGTAATTCCCTGTAAATGCATTTGAATATCCTCAGAAATCTTGAAATACAGATGGTATCTTACGATGACTTGGACTATCTGCTTACGATGTTAGATCAGGATATTAAGTGGAAAAGAAAGCATACCAAATCAGAAATAACGTAGTCAGCATTACTCCGTAGTACATAGACTATAAGCAAAACCGCAACAGAGGCAGTATATACGGATGCTGATTCGATCAAAACAACAAGACTATTTTTCAAAGGATGGTTCTTGGTCGAAGGAACAAGTCGCCTGATTGCACTGTGGATGGTCCAGATACGGTGCACAATCAGAACTAGAGTAGGCAAGTAAGTCAAAAGGGATGATGAGAAACCACAAAAAGTGGAGACTCACATGTTGTGATGACATTCGTAGTTAGTGTTAGAGACTGCAACGTTATGATGAGAGGAAAAAGTCGTGGATCTGTGATGGAGGACCCATCGCCTAGTGTAGTTTCGAGATACACCGCAGCAATACCACAACCTAAAGATGCGATTCATCAGGGTGTGCGATTTCTCCGGTCAATGTCACCAGAGGACCTACCGGTCTCAGCAATGCACATAAGTATCGGACAAATGACGATCATCCACCTTCTATCGTATATAACCCAACATCTGTACAGCTATTGAAAGTGATAAATAAGCTAAAGAAGGAAATGAAGCACAGGGCATACAAGAATACAATCCCCCATGAAGGTCTGTGCCACGTAAGTCACCAGCAACATGACATTAACTGGATTTGGCATATCCGATAATGTATCGACAGGTTTGTTGTCAGAGTAAACGAAAGCATCGAGAACGAATCGGAGGTGGCAAGAGACTTGTAAAGTTGAAAAGACCAGCATCCAAAGCGACGCAGCTACCATTGTGTAATTGATGGCGCTCCTAGACTTCAACCTCCCATCGTTGGTAGTTAGGAGCCCGTGGAAACACGAAAAAAAAGTTATCAGATAGAAGCCTGGATAGACAATGTAGCAAGCAGTGCAACCTGACGATGTAAGAAAATTTACTTGAGGACTATTTAGCGAACGCTGGTACTTGATGCATGATCTACAAGACTCACCCGTAGAAAACGCTATCCACGAAGAGACTGACGAGTTGGGCCTCATCAACGGAGAACCGGGAGAACATCGTGGGATCGAACAGGGCAACACACCCTCATTCTTATATTGAATGCCATAGAGCGCTACTTGCCTTTGACCGTAGTCATCGGAAGGAAGACTCAGTTATGGCTGTGTTCTAAGATAAGCACCTGATCTTGTCAGAGTTTTTATATATAGGCACTGGAAACGTACCTCTTGCTCGGTACTAGGTCGATCGTTTTACAATGCAGTCTTCACATAGATAGTCCTTGAAGAATGTTCAGGTTGTACGAGTATGAGTTCCAAAGGATCGCAAACCACGGCGCAAATAATGAAGAAGCTAACCAGAATTAATGGCACCCGATTCATCAGACTAAAATGTCCGCGCCGAAGCGAAAGGGCAGGAAAATATTCATCAAGGTGGCGGGAAAGTCATCCTATTGACCCACGGTTAGCCTTTGAATGCTCCTTGTTCGTTTTCTGGCCTTTACATTTAGCTTGAGCTGTGAAGCTGGGGCTGTCGTCGGGATGGGCATATGGTCCTGATTGAGCCTATGCGTGTAACGAGTTGGCGAGTCCACGAGAATTTCGGCGTTGAGAGTGGAAAGACATCGAGACGCGACCACGCAGACATCATGGCAATGATTCTTCAACATTTCGATTGCTTAATATGGTTATCCCACGGAGAATGGACGATTCCGGTGCCTTGTGCGTGTTCAAGCCTGCTTTCGATACACACTTGATGTATTCAGTAATTGGATCAGGAGACGTGATAAGCCTTGCTTCTTATCCACCTTTGAATACAAAGACGATTCTAAGCGCTAAAATCTTGTAGCGTTGGCCAGCCGGTCGCCTGTATCTACGTCGTACATACTTGTTTACGATCGTCGGATGGAGTCATTGCCCTTGCGGGGTGCCTTGAGGGATTCTGTCATTACAACTAGTGATATTGATAAACAAACGTGTAAGGCCCACATAGCAAACTCGTGCTGAATGAGTGTATCCCCCAAAGTCCTCAATATTGTACTTTGTCGAATTTGAAGAAGACACAATTTCATACGGCGACTTCCGAATGTTGACAGCGCAAGTTTTACGAGCTGCATTTTTTCGGGAATGAGTCGCTGGAGGATACCGCAGTGCTATTCACAGGGAATAATGAATTCGAGTTAAATTCTTTGTCAGTTACAGATCAATATCACGCGGGCTTGAAATGACTGACTCGGGAGACTTACGATAACTTGAGCAATCTCTTTTTCCATGTAAACTTGACTGGAAAGGCCAGAGGCAATGAAAGTGGGAGGCTCATATAATGGGAGGCAATAGGAGACAATATAGGCCGACTTACTTCGGGGGTATATGTTATAAACATCACAGCAGCATAGACGGTAGTGCACACGACTTCAATCAAGAAGCTTTGATTGCGAGCAATTTTTGATTAAAGGAGTAAGCCTTATCACTGATCTATGAGTCTTCTAGGTGCAAATAAGGACCGGCGCTATAATTCAGTCGAATCAGTAATACAGCGGCTCGCAGGAGGCAGGCGCACATGTGGCAATGATGTCGGTACATGATAAGAGCTTGGAGTATTGTGACAAGAGGGAATATTTCAAGCTCATGACAACAGAGCCGTAACTGAACGTGGTTCCGATATACACTACGCTAATACCATATCCTAGAGCGTCATTCTGGCCTGACAATTGTCCCTGCTGAAACTCGGCTAGCCGAGAGAAGTTAGCTGACAGTACAGCGTAATACACCATCCGTGTATTATCGATTTGATCATGAAAGAGGCTTCGGGTTTCTTGCTAACAGGCACTTTCATAGAGCAGGAACAGTCACGGCGTTACACCTATACATCACAGAATTGAACAAACAGTGTCAGTAACGACGGCGAAACATGCCCTTAGCTCAGGGTAGTAAGTTTGAAGTATCGGATGCGTGAAGAACGGTGAGTCGATAATAAATACATCGAAGTACAACCGCGCATATGAGACATGATATAGACAAAACTTTGATTTTATGTTAGCGCAGCCGTTAACTTGATGCGGTCGTCCTACTACCGAAATGGCATGATTCGTCAACGTGTACTGTATAATTACGGAAAATACTATAGCACTGGGTAACTTAACAATCCTTGATAGCAAGTAGATAGCATGTGCACACATCAATAAAAGCAAGAGTCAAAAAGTCGAGCATCTATAAATTACAATTCGCTTGATTCTATATGCGTCCTATTGAACTGCGTCGTTTTCGTCTAACTGGTTTGTTTGAAGTCCCCAGCCTCCTTCAGCGTTGTGTCACCATATTATGGCAGACGCACAAGTATTGTTATGAAGTGGTAGACCTCAATGGGTGATGAGATATTGAATGTCTGCACGTTACGTTCAACGATAGAACAAGGAAAGCATGAAGTACCGTCGCAAAAGAAACGAAGACGCCTCCGAGTCGCTCGAACACCAAGCCATGAGTACAGCTCCTTCGACACCATCTGTGAGTAATGCGAAGACAGCCTGTCTGGTAACACCCACATGCGAGATACCGAGCGGAAGCTTTTGGCAAGGTACATCTTGAATAAGGGCCTTCACATAAGTCTGAGTCGATTTCTTGTACTCGGCAAATAGGACTGCCAACAGGATTTTGGAAAGGAGGTCCTTAGCGTTTATTACATTCGTGTTTGCCTTTTTCTAAGGTATAGCGGAGGTTGGAGATAAGATCCAGCCAGACACGTGGAAATACATCGTGGGAAATCTATCAAAAATTCTTTTCGGTCTCACTAAACCTTGCTCTCCACCTTCAGACGTCTCCCACTTCTCTCACCTTGCCACCATGTCGACCAGCGGTCTCAAGGCCATTGCGCCAGTGCCCACGGCGGCTGATTTCTTGGACATCGTGCTGTCCAAGACACAGCGAAAGACGCCAACGGTCAGCTCACTTCACTTAAATATCATTGAAGGAAGACTCATTGGCTGCGTAGGTCATCCACAAAAACTTCAAAATCAGCCGTATACGGAATTTCTATATGAGAAAAGTCAAATTTACGCAAGATACATTCGACGAAAAACTGGGTGCGATACTGAACGACTTTCCCATGTTAGACGTGCGTTTACTTTTTTTTCGATGTTGGAATAATACTCACATTTAAGGCAGGATCTACACCCTTTCCTTTCGTCTCTTATGAACGTTCTTTACGACAAAAATCATTACAAACTTGCCCTTGGTCAACTTCGCACTGCTCAAAATCTTATTGACAACGTAGCCAAGGACTTTGTCAGACTGATCAAGTACGGCGACAGTCTTTACCGCTGTAAGCAACTGAAAAGGGCTGCTCTCGGTCGGTGAGCAATTCAGTTCTTTCGTATACTTCGTAGGATACCGAAGTTTGTTGTAGGATGGCTACGATTATGCGTCGTCAAAAGGACCCCCTCGCATACCTAGAACAAGTACGCCAACATATATCCCGTCTCCCTGCCATCGATCCCAATACCCGAACCCTCCTTATCTGCGGCTACCCCAATGTCGGAAAATCTTCATTTATCAACAAAGTTACTCGGGCCGACGTTGACGTCCAACCGTACGCCTTCACCACAAAGTCTCTATTCGTGGGACATCTGGATTATAAATACCTTCGATGGCAGGTCATCGACACGCCCGGTATCTTGGATCACCCTCTGGAAGATATGAACACGATTGAAATGCAGAGTATTACGGCGTTAGCTCATCTGAAGAGCGCTGTCCTCTATTTTATGGATCTGAGTGAACAGTGCGGTTATACCATTGAAGCGCAGGTGAGTTTCAACCAACTGGCGCGATCGAAATTTACCTGACAGCATTCTAGTGCAAACTCTTCCATTCCATCAAACCCCTCTTCAACGGCAAGCCGACTCTCCTCATCATCAACAAAATTGATGTCATGCGTCTAGAAGACGTTCATCCTGACTCTCGAGCCCTTGTCCAAGAGATCATTGACTCCGAAGGCGTGCAATGCGTTCAGGTATCATGCTATTCCGAGGAGGGTGTGATGGAACTCAAAAATAAGGCCTGCGAGGCTCTCCTCGCTCACCGCGTTGAGTCCAAAATCCAGGGCAGCAAAATCAATTCCATCATTAACCGGATACACGTTGCGCAGCCTAAAGCGCGCGACGACGTGGTTCGTGCACCTTGTATACCTGAGGCAGCCAAGAACAAGAAGAAGTTCGACAAAGATGATCCTAACAGGCGGCGATTGCAGAAGGATATCGAATTGGAAGAGGGTGGACCTGGTGTTTACAACATCAACCTCAAACGTACGTGACTCCACCTTTTGTTAACGTCGACTGATTGTATCAACAGAGGACTATCTCCTTACTGATCCTGAATGGAAGATGGACATCATACCTGAGATTATGGATGGTAAGAACATTGCCGACTTCATTGACCCCGACATTTTGGAGAAGCTCGATGCTCTCGAACGCGAAGAAGAGCGCCTTCAGACAGAAGGGTTCTACGACAGCGAAGAGATGGTGAGGACCTCTTGTTACCTTTTCTTCTCTCTCACACCTAAGGGGCTTGTAACAGTACGACTCCGACGACGAACGCGAAGCCCAAGAAGCTCAAGTCGCGCTCTCACACAAGATTCATTCGCAGAGTATCAAGAAGAGCAAAAAGAATCAGGCTCGTATGCCTCGGACAGCGACGGTGCGATCCCTGTCCGATTTGACGGAGGGAATGACCAAGGCGGGCTTGGATCCGAGCCGGATACAAGATCGTGCAACCGTGCTAGCCAAGGTGGCGGGAGCGAAGCGGAAGAGAGCGGAGGAAGCTGAGATGGATGTCGATGGTGATGACATGGAGAATGACGGGGAGGACGATGACGGGATGGACGTCGATGGTGAAGAGAAAGCAATGGCGAAGCGCGTCAAGGGCAATTCTGGTGGCGTGGTGACGATAGATAGACGGGCACCCAAGACGAATCGACAACTCGCTGGTTTACGGGACGAAGGGGTAAGTGTAACTGTTAAGCTTTACGATACTGTTTGCTCACGTATATCCAGCAAGCGTCCAAGGCGACCAAACTACGGAATCTTGGACAGCGGCCGCGAAACCAACTTGCCAAGGCTGGAGAGAGCGATCGTGCAATCAAAGTCAAAATGGTGAGCAATCTACAGGATGCAATATTGTGCAAAAATCTCATTCGTCTTAGCCAAAACATCTCTTTGCTGGTAAACGTAAGGGTGGGAAGACCCAGAGACGTTAGACAGGCTCAATTTCTTTATTCCTCATCTGTGTCACGGTTTTTCACATTTAGATGTGTCTGTATATGCAATATTACAATAATCATTATTGCCGTCAAAGAACTGCGATCGTCATGCTCTCTCAATACACTAAAAATGCAGATGCAAGGAAGAACAGAAAACTAAAGTAGATGGGAAAAGTATAGTGCTACAAGCTGGAACGCAGAACGAAGACTAGAATAATGATAGTAGCGTCAAAAAGTGCAATCAAAGCAGGGAACGTTTTAAAGGGCGTCTTCAGAGTCCCAACGCGAAATCTTACCCAGAGGGCGATAGTAATACTGTTTATACTTCTTCGTTTCAGACCTTTTCGCTGGCCTAGGCATCATCGCCCTCATTAACGACGCGCGTTCCTGGTCTTCATCTCGCTCCGGCACATAGAACCACTGCGCTTCCAGGGGATGATTCGAATCATCCTATCAGACAGAGAGATTAGCGCTCGATAACACAGCCTCACAGATGCGCTCACCATGCCACTGCTTTCCACCTTGCCAAACATACCATTTACACGATGAGCCTCTTCCAGCACCCTCCCGATGGAAGCGATCCACTCCGGATCTTCTCGTTGTGATTTGAGTGCCGGCCGGTTTTGAATGACAGCTTTGTAGATGGAAGAGGCCCGATGCGAGGAAGCCCGTGACGTGGCCATGCTCTCGATGATCATACCGCATAGTTCGGCGTCCTCGACTGAGAAGTTCAAGGGAGGTGGGGGCGGTGGCGGTCGTTTTTCTGCTTCTTCATCCTCTTCGTCTGAAGATGAGTACGACGGCTGTCGACGTCGACGTCGGGGAACTTCGGCTTGCTTACGTGGCTTCCTTGCTTTAGTCTTGGTCTTGGTTTCGGATTTTGAGGCGATGTTTTCATCGTCTCCAGCAGCGCCGGAAGACGTCGAATGGCTACCCAGCCGAGGTTTTTTCTTCTTCGGACCATCATCTTGCTCCTTTTTGCGCTTCTCGTGCCCCGTCATTACTGCCGCGATATAGTCAACTCCATTCTTCTCCTTCAACGTGACCCCAGCCATCTGATCCTGCTCTGGAACCTCCTGCTTTGTCGGAGCGTCACTGATTGTGACGATAACATCGTCCGATAAATCTCCCTTGCGCACGACAGAATCTTCAATGTTGGAATTCACATTGGTGTTGATAACAACAGACAAAGCTGGTGGTGGAGAAACTGGTCGTTGATCCTTGTCGAAGAAGCCTTCGGAACTCGGAGATGGGGGTGCTGCATCTGTTGATATGACGGCGGTGATAGTATCCAACTCGGCGCCACATGTGATCGACGTTTCTGGTATCATGAAATGAGGTATTTCATATTTGGTCTGAACCTGTAAGGGTGAGGTTTGTGAACGATAACAAAGCTCCATGTGCCAATACACGTACAAGTGGCGACGAAGAAGGATCCATGGTGACCGAGAGGTGAATACCCTCGATGTCGGTGTCATCCGAGTGGAGCGGAGGAATGATAACGGGAGACAGTGGAGGTAGAGCTGGAACGCTTGTCGGTGACATGGGGCCGATCATTGGCGATACAGAAAAAGACATGGGTGACAGAGGTGGTGACGAAGGGGGCAAAGGTGAGTAGGGTCGATTATCGTCATCTGGCATCTCTGATTCCGATGTTATTGGTTCTGTATCAACATCGGCGTCATACGAAGTCTGTCTGTCATCCGACTCTGGGGAGAATTCGGAGGTAAAATCCAGTCCTTCGCAGCCAGAATGGTGGGAGTTCATGGAGAATCCTGCAGGCTCAGAGGCGAGTCTTCTATCAGGACTTGGTGGGACAGGGCGAGACGAGGTGGGCATTGAATTGCGTTGGTGATGCGAAGACTGAGGCTGAAAAGGTATAGGATCGTTCTTCCATTGGCCCCGCTCTTCAGATACTCGGAAGAACGTAGCCCTGGACGTCGTTTCGACACAAACTTCGTCTTCCGTATCAAGGTCCTCCTCTTCGCTGTCTGTATAGAAAACAGAGGCATGATTTGGGGATACGTCACTGGACGCGTTGCTACGAAAGAGGTGGGCCTCGGCGACGTCAGAGTACTCTTCTACATCGGACATGGGTGGAGGTAAATCCCCGAACATGGAATGAAAACTGGGTAGTTTGCACGGAACTTTGGGATGAGGAAAATTGAGAGGATGGAGTTCTCTGCGGAACCGATTCGACGCGCCGTTGCCCGGATCGTGAATGGCGATACAATACCCAGGACCAGGACTTGACTGTATACGGGCTTGACATTGAGAATATACGGAATGGGGTGATGTTGGCGGAGAAGACGAGCACGGTGGTGACGACGAAGGAGAGGAATATTGAACGCGATGAGCTGTCGACCATTTCCAGGTCGAGACAGAAGGGAAGGACATGACGGTTGGGTGATAAGATGCAGTAAGGTCACGTGAGGCGCGTGTCACAATCAACGCGTTTAGGCGGCAATTTAAGCACCGCTCGGGTTTCTCCGGTGATCGAAATGATGTAATGACGATCACAGCTCCTCCATCCCCACTTCCACTGTTCAGAATGCTCTGGTTCTACCGCACAGGGCTCAGGAAATGAAAAGTAAAACAGCAGAAGTATTCAGGATAGAAAAATATGACCCCTGGGCGGATCGAACGCACGGCCTTGTGGACGCCCAGATCTGGGGTTCAGACCATTCTGGAATCACACGCTCTACCACTGAGCTAAGGGGTCGATGCTATTCTAGTGTAAAGAATTATATATCATCTACAAGGGTCGCGATCTACTCTCATCAATCTTGGTGTGTATACCGGATTTGTTGCTTGGGATGGGACAATTTCGAAGCCAATATCAGATGCCCTCTTTTATTCCGCGATGATAACCAGAACCCTATCCATCGTGAACCACACTGCTTTGGGCATCATGTCTGCGGGACATGTGTGTAGTACTAGAAGGACGATCAGATCTGTCACCACAGCATCATCCCGTACGGCTATCATCACTGGCGCCGGTCAAGGAATGTGCGTCGTACAATGCTCTATAGCGAATGATATGATCATCAAACTGACTCTATACCTTCCGAAGCGGACGAGGGATAGCTCTGCGCCTCGCCCAAGACGGGTTCAATATCTGCGTCAATGATCTTTCGTCAAATGCTGACCAGGTCAAATCAGTAGGCCCGTCGCTGTCATACCTACGTTGAGTAGTAATGCTTCTATGCAGGTAGTAGAGGAGATTAATTCGCTTGGCGCAAGCGCCGTTGCCGCCTTTGGAGATGTATCTAAACGTGCCGACGTAGAAGAGATTGTGAAGACATCCGTCGACACCCTTGGTCCCCTCACAGTCATGGTTGCCAACGCAGGTATCGCACACTCCAAGCCCATCCTCGATATTACCGAGGATGACCTTCGACGAATATTCGAAGTGAACGTCATGGGGGTTTTCAACAGCGATGCAGTAGCTGCGAAGCAATTCATTAAGCAAGGAACCAGTGGTAAGATTCTCAATGCCGCTAGGTAGGCCCTGGAGCTTCTCAATGACAATCACCTCCTTATTCCAATCCTCCACAGTGGGACATCATTCCGAGCAGACCATCTCCTCGCACATTACAGTGCCACGAAAGCCGCGGTGCGAAGCTTGACACACTCCTTCGCTATAGAACTTGGCCGACATCGTATCACCGTTAATGCCTATGCCCCCGGCATCGTAGCCTCACCTATGTGGGAAGAGATCGACAGGGGAATGAGCAAAATAAACGGTCTTCCGATAGGCCAGAATTTTTCCAAATTTACGGATTCGATCTGTTTGGGCCGGACGAGTGTACCGGACGATCCAGCAAAGTTGGTCTCGTTTTTAGCGGGTCCAGACTCGGACTATATGACTGGACAGACCATTGTTATTGATGGGGGGAACGTGTTTGTGTAGTAAGAATTGGTGGAAAGGATGCTCCTGATGTGGGGATACGTACTATAGTTAGCTCTATGTGATATCATCCGAAGGCGATTTGGATTGTCCGATCCACGGCCCACGGAATGGTAGAAGGCAGTGCGAGGCGCGGCGACACTCACCAATGGACCTAGGGTGCACAGGATAAAGAAGTGAACTCTAACCGGACTGACGAGGTTGATCCATCAGGACTAGATGAGTCACCGGAAAGCAGAAAATGATGGGTCGCAAACTGATGATACTGTGATGTGAGAGAACTGCAACGGTGTAATGATCTATGCGTAGCGATCGACCTTGAATAAAGGTTTTTGAAGAAATTTATGTCGTAAAAATTCTCCTAGCTTTTCACTTGGGGATACGTCGGATGTCTGTGTAATCAGAGGAACATGCTTTATACAAAACCCAGTATCAGGGAGGTCGAATGATGCCGATAAGCAGATGGGATGGAAACCGAAAGATAGACAGCACGTTTGATGTCTACGACGGGTTGTACTCTGTACGAGAATTTAGCAGGGACCTCCGTCTGAATAGAAAACCGGAGCGAGAGCGACGGGGGGGGGGGGGGGGGGGGGGGCCGTAATCCCCTCATAACGATGGGTATAAAAGAGAACATATACTCAGAACAAGTAATACGGATGGCATACCAGGGCATTCCGGGAAAAAAGCGGGAGGTGAGTGATCCGTGGCGAGTCGATAACGCGTCCCTAGAATCTCATGGGAACACGGCCGTTGTTGGCCGCTGCTGGTCTACTGAATTGTTAATTCAGCATACATCTCGAGCGCTGTAAACTTACGCGTCTTGTCTTACCCTGGCCATCGTGCGCCGTTCCCGCAAAGAATAGAGCGGTTAGTCCCTAATTGGCAAGCTCCCGACACAACCCGCCGGAGCCTTAATGAAACTTGGGCGATTGCCAAGTCTCACGCGCGATGGGTACCTAGTAAAGAGATGGCGACGCAACCGATGATAAATTCTCTACAGGCAGTGCTGGAATTGATAAGACGCATATCAAGTAGGGAAGAAAGGATTGATCAGCTCGGCCAAATCGGATACGCAGCAGTCCTCATGCTCAACATGGTGAGAAGGTACTGCACTGTGGGGTTATTAGGTCCTAGTTAAAATGGATGATTAAGCACTTGGAAGCTGCGTGTGCTAAAAATTTTAGTGTAACAAAAGAAAGTCCCAGCCACAAGGGTTGACAATAACAAGCAAATAGCAAGACCAGGTGAAGGAATTTTTATTTTCTGGGCACCTCGAGCAAAGGCCAGTTTACTGAATAGAGACCAAGACATGATGATGAGAGTTTCGGGAGGAAGGCACGTGCATGGGATATAAATCAGTTCCTCACGTCACACGCTGCCGCAGAACAGGTTTCCGGCTTTCATCTGTGCTTGGCCACAGGCTCTTTCATTCCTTTCCTCACGACCGCCATGTTCCTCGTTCCCGTATTCTTACTTTTCATTCTTGTTTCCGTCTCTGCAGAGCCCATCCATGTCTCCATAAGGAACAACGGCCCCCGCCAGGTCGATTACGCAGCTGCTGCGGATGCCCTTAGGACAAAGTACGGCTATTTCCCCGCATCCCAGAGCAGAAAGCGGCAGAGTACAGCTGGTATTGGTATTGTGGATCAAGTGCGTCGCCGCTTCTTTGTCCGATGTCGAGGCTCTGAGCTGATTGTCCCTTTTCAAAGAACACCGATGCGAGTTATTTTGCGACTGTCAGCATTGGAACGCCGTGAGTGTCATTTCCACCTGGCTGACGTCGCGAACCAAGTGGCGCACATGATAGACGGCCCCGGCTACGACGTCGACAAAAATTAAACGAGTTCCCGCTCGTCGGCTGTTCTGACGCCACGATCGTTCCGGGGCCTCGTAGTTTTCTTTTATTTTATTTTTCAATTTCGGGCGATTCTGACGTCTCTCCAGGGCCCAATCTTTCGACGTGATTCTCGACACAGGTTCTTCAGATCTATGGGTTGCCGACGCGAGCTGTTTAAGCTGTTCTTCTTCGACACCTTTGTTCGACACTCAGTCATCATCGACATTAAAAACGGCGACCGGCAGCAACTCTGAGACGACTATACGTTATGGCTCGGGGGCCGTGGCCGGAACGCTCTCCGCCGATACAGTGTCAATGGGAGGTTTCACCGTGACCGGGCAAACGTTTTGTACGCTGGATGCTCTCCTGTACTTTCAAATATTGATCTTGTTGCAGTGGCGGTTGATCAGACAACAAGCAGCTTGTTAAGCGGTTCTGTGTCTGGTATCATGGGACTCGCGTTCGTACAGATCGCTTCTACACAGGCAACACCCTTTTGGCAAGCCCTTGTCAATGGAAACCAGTTGACATCTCCGGAAATGAGCTTTTGGCTTGCCCGGCACCGCGGTGAAACAAACGTACAACCAGAAGAATCGGGAGGCGTATTTACACTCGGAGGCACCAACTCCTCCTTATTCACGGGAGATATCGAATTTCTGAACATGCCCGTGTCAACGCCGTCATTTTGGCTTCTAGAGCTCCAAGGCAAGTTCTTATCGTCGTCTACGCGTTCAGGCTCCCCCTGATTCGCGTTTCAGCTCTTACCGTCCAAGGGAAAAGCGTCGCTTTAACCACGAGCGGAACCACGGCATTGTCTGCTATTGACACTGGAACAACTCTGATTGGTGGCCCTTCCGACGACGTCGCTGCCATATGGGCTCAGGTTAGCGGTGCACAACAGGCCCGCGGTCAGCAAGGGTTGTACACGTTTCGTGAGTGGCGCGCTTTCCCTTACATATTTCGGCCGCTGGAATAATCGTTTTTCTCAGCGTGCAGCACTAATGTCGCAGTGACAATGTCGTTTGGTGGCAAGTCGTGGCCGATCAATAGCACGGACATGAATCTGGGCCCCGTGACCGCTGGCAGCAACATGTGTCTTGGAGGAATCTTTGACCTTACTGCCGGAAGTAACATCCCGGAAGGAACTGGGAATCCGGGATGGGTCGTCGGGGCGACGTTTTTGGTCCGTGTCCGCGTTTGTCGATGTCGTAGTAGAGACTGACGTCTTTAGTGTAGAAAAACGTGTATTCGGTTTTCAGAGACTCGAATCCCCCAGCAATTGGATTTGCCCAGTTATCGAGTGCAGCAGGGGGATCAGGTGCGGGCCCCTCCTCCAACTCTTCTGAGCCATCCCTCACCTCGTCGGTTCGGACTACCACAGGCACACCAGGACCGACTCCAAGTGGATCGACAACAAGTAGCACTAATGCGGCAGCAAAGGCCAATATACCCTGGAGAGTAGACCTATCAATTCTAGGACTGGCTGTCCTATCGTGGCTTTGGTTTTTATAATTAAAGGACTAACTATTCCTATCGGATATTAAACGCGTACCAGTAATAATAGCGATGTTTTACTTACACTGCTTGGTATGTTCTGAGAAATGGATGCTGGGTAGCCCTGAATGAGTCAAGATTGCAAAGCAATCTGTATGGGATTTTGGCAGTCGTCGAGAATGGTACAAGGCAATGAAAAGATTGGCGCTGGTAAATACGGTGATTGCCACATAACAAATGCATCTGCTTCCGGCGGCCATCTCCTGAACGCATTCACGATACCTATATCACTTTCTTCACTGGCATCAACGACCATAGGACTCGCATAATTAGAGGTAAATACATCGCAGCACCACCGGCGCTCTCTGGTGGCCACCAACAGCTTGCATGAGCCACGATGAGCAGCCAAGGAAACCACTGCTCCTTCGTCCTCCTGGCTGAATTTCACATCCTCGAAGGCGCGCAGCTCAAGTACCAGTTCCCTCAGCCTCTTGGTGTCGATGAATCGTGAGTACATGCCCTGCTCAGAGTGGAGGCAACTGGGTGTTCATCATTGGTAGTGTCCTCGCCATGTCAATGCTCCCGGACGGGGCTGAAATGCAGGTCGACGACTGGACGGTATTCTTTCTGAACCAGACACCGTTCAATACGATCTCGCCTGTGGTTGGCTTGGACTCGCCGGACGTGACGACGGTGGGGTTGCCAGGAGAGGATCAGGCGTCGCGAGGGGACCAACCGGATTTGCTCTGCGTGCTAAATTTGGTGAGGACCAAGCATGATAAATCGCTGAATCGGTGCGTTCGTTTTCACTTTTTCAGAGAAATACGCTGACGCTGGATAGAGGAGCAAAGGTGTTGGCATTGGCGATATGTACGCGACACCCATTTATCCAAATATTCAAGGCAAGTGCATTACTGCTGATATTAAGGATTCATTAACCCTATTATCTTAGCCTGTTCTGCTAATGGCTCTCGACGACTACCTCATCGATCCCTCACAAGACTGTTTAGCACGTCTATTTGATGCCGTCAATTCAATGGACTTTTCTGGAGCGCCAATCCTGAACAGACATGAGAAGATGGTCATGAGATTCTCAGAGCGAAAAGATATCTTTGTGGAAAAATTCGCTAATATCAAAAACGCTTCGTCCATGTCTCTCAGTGCAAGTAGCAACAAGACCCATGCGCATCGGACGACGCCCTCTGCTGGATCATACTCTAGCTTTGAAGAGGGAATCATGATGCGGACGAAGGAGAAAGAGCGAGCCGCTGACGAGAGCAGGGTGCGAGAATGGGATCATACAGTGAGGCCTAAGGACAGGGCGGATACAGACAGCACGACCGCGTCTTCGTCACAGAAACGCCAATCACGTACACCGCCTTCCGATTCATCATTCACTCTAGGTGGCAGTGCTGTCTGGGTAGGGGAAGAAAGTGGCTTGGAGAATGCTTCTGCGGAAGGGGAGGACGGGACCGTCGCGTCGTTGGCTAACAGCAGCACCCTCGTTGGTTCTAGTCGCAAGAGACGTTCAACGGGTGCATCTTCGGCCTCGTCTCTCGTTGGATCTACCCTTAGACCACCACCCTTACATCCGGCTCATGCGTCAAGTTACGACGCACATCTACGATCCAGCTCGACTAAAGATACCCATTTCTTTCATACCACCGTGGCGTATCGAGATCATCAGCTACCTATCAGAATGCCGCTATCGACATTTCCTGAAGAGGTTGGTGATGTAGGCGAAATTCTTACTTCATGTCCAATGCATCGCGGACTGATGTTTGTTCTTTTTCAGTATTCTCTGATCACGCTTATTAAAGTTTTTGGCGCCACTGTGAACGGTCCGTTGCATCCTCATCTCCATACGAACGGTCCTCAAACGCATCCGATTATCGTCCTCTTCAACGCGTTGATCACTGGTAAGCGGATAATATTTTTGGGTCATAAACGACCCGCGGGCGAAGTGTCAAGTTTCGTACTGTCCGCATGTGCGTTGGCGTCTGGATGTGGTGCTATTCTCCGAGGTTTCATAGAAAGAGCTTTTCCATACGCGAATCTAAATAATAGAGAAGAATGGGAGTCTGTGTACGTCTTTCTGTCTGTTGTCTTCGCGTTACGGTCCGATTAATCGCTTCAAGTTCAGTCCTGCGTACATCGCCGGCGTAACAAACCCGATCTTCGAAGCCTTGGGTGCCTGGGATCTTCTCCTGGATATTGGCACGGGTACCGTCACTGTGGCAAAGGATATCCATACCAACTATCCAGTGTCCAATGGCCCTGGCTTTATAGCGCCTTTGATAATCCGAAGCGGGACGCTGAAGGCCGAGTCGTCCTTGAGCGAGGAAGACTACAAAGTCCCTAGCAAGGACAAGGCCGACTTTGTACCTAAAGCAGACAATAACACGGATACAGTATTCATCGAAGACGTATGTGATACTACCATTCCCATCATTGAATATGCCTGATGCAGATCTTCCTTTGTCTGCAGATCAAATCCGCAATTGAGTATCATTACGGGGAGAGTCTGGTTCGTGCACGATTCACGGAATATGTCGGCCGTTTTGTGCGCTTGGCGTCACGCTACGAGGAGGAGGCCATTGGGGTTACAAGTATCGGGTACCCTAGTGCACCCTTTATGGACGGGTCCTCTTCTCGACCACAGCTAGGCAGTGGTATCATTTTCAACGACGAGAATCTCGGTCTCAAGGAACTAGCTGCGAATCATCATCGCGTAGAGGCATGGAAAAAGACCAACAGCTATAAATATTATGCCACGGTCTGTCCACTTTGTTTTCCCTGTCCGCCTTCCTGACGACCTTTGTCATATAATTTCAGGATTTCAAAAAGTCACTGACAACAAACCCCATCAAAGGCTTTGACGTTGTGCATCAAATTTTCCGGCTGAGGCATGCCAAAAGGATCCCAGACGCGGAAGTGTCTCTGGTCATGCGCTGGCTTATTGATAATGTCAAGACTTACGATCAAGTAGTAGAGGTGGGTCGTCTTTCATGCTTAAATTTTCGCCTATTGAATTTGGCTAATTTAATCATCCGTTAACAGTTTCTGTCATATTTAATGCCCCATAGTGGCGGTCTCCTCCCTCTCGCCTTTGGGCTTTTCCACCAAAAGGAGTCGATAAGGGACCAGACGGTGGATCTGTTCAATCAGCTGCGTGCATATCCGGTACGTTATGGGCCGGGCGATCCATTTTCATATTAAAATTGGCTCATAGGTGGGCGTGTTGTTCCTGCAAACACTTAACCACTTCCAACGCTATTCGTATGTGAGGCAAGCACACATGCGAGAAAAGCGGATAATTGAGCAGCAGCATGACGTCAAGACATCGTCGCTGCTCCCTCCTGCTCTCCCTTCACGCACACACTCTAACGCCAGTGTCTCTTCGGCGCATGTGAATGGTGCATTCTGATCTATATCATCGTAGTTTATGCGTGAGTGAGATGTCGTTGTCTCCGAACTTGACTGGCTGATACATAATTCTTCCCGCTGGTTACCAGTTACTCTATAGTCGTTCTGGAATCCACATATACATCTTCGCTATGTACTTTATCCCCCCACTTGTCTGTGTTATATCCGCACTGTCGATCCTTAGAACGGGTGCTGGAGCAATCGCGTTGGAAATTTTGGACATGAAACACATTAATATTATTATTCGTTGAAATTCGACGTTCCCGAGAGTCGTTGGAAGGAAGTCCGATAAAACCTGAGAATGACAAAGCTGAAGAGCTGGTCTGGAGTTCTTGGTCTACATTATTCCGTCAACAGTGTGGACATTCCGCGCTTTAGTCTTCAAGCCCTAATAATTCCGCAAATGCCGCGGTAGCCGACGGTTCAGTCTGGCAGGGAATAGAAAATTTCTGGCTTTATAAATGACACTTTGTTCCTAAATGCAAGGACAAGAATTAGGTAGCCTGGGTGAAACAAATAGAGAGGGACCACGAGGATGTGATGGCAACCTACATCATGTGTTCCCGTTAGCCCTATTGGAACCAGAAAGACAATCTTACTGGCTCGGGCACGCCTCGGCAGCCCGCTTCGACCTGAATAAGCCTCAAGAACGACGTCACGAAGACCGCTGCGCAGAAGCGTACCTAGCTCGTACCTATGATCTTCATAGCAATCCTCGAAACGGAACATGCGCAGTTCCACAGGTTAATTGAGATAATCATAATCGCCGTAACGGAAGCAAACCCTTTCAAGCGCCGCAGCCACTTGTGGACGGGCGTGTACATATACTTCTCCCAATCACGGGCACAACGTATTCGGCAGTAGGTATGACCATTTGGAGGAAGTAAATTATCTATCACGGCGGTTGCCTTGAATAATAAGAGCCTAAGGATCCGGGCCTGCCTGAGAAGACTGGGTTTGAAAAGCCAAGGGCTAGACTAGACAGTTGTGGCTTGCCCTAAGAAACATCGGAGGTGTTTTGGGAGCGGACCACTATTATTGCTTCACGAATAGTCGACAAAGATCAGCGATTCGATTCATCGCATCTGTTTTCCGACAAGCTCGTACATGATATCAGATTCGCATGCAGAGTTAGCGGTCCGCCTATTTGACGTTGCGAGCGAGCACAGGGATCGTCTTCCGTGCACGCCCAGAAGCGGGCCGACTAGACTTGGGCGTTGGAAATTGCAGACGTCCGCGAGGTTAAAGCTTGAACGAGAAGCCCCAGTCAGCATCAATTATTTCCGGTCCATCATATGGGTCATGATTGTCGGTTCCTCGCCGCTCAAACCCGAACCGCTAGCTTTAGGATCAACGGAAGGTGTCCGGTGATTGAAAGAGCTGCCAGCTGCAGGGGAGAATCGCCAAGCAGTCAGGGTAGGGATACTCCTGATTGGGCCTGATCCAGGATGCATTGATGTGCAGCCAGAGCCTCTTCTACTCTGAAAGAAAAAGGTCAGTGCGCAAGAACCAGAACAAGAGGATCCTGATCCATCCGGAACGGACGAGCCGAGGTAATGCCCATTCGGAGCCCATCCTCCGAGCCGTGAGCGAGGGACTGGTATGCGGGTTCTACAGGCCGATGTGAGAAAACGCGTTTGCCTGGTACAGACAAAGGTACAGAGCTAAATGACAATCCCAAAGACAGCAGAAATCTCCCCCCTGCCCCACGAAGTAGTGTCACCACATGTGCAGAGTGGGCGGGGATAAAAGAGGCGCAAGAAAGGTGTGGCGGTATGTCAAGAATTGCGACGCGTTTTCAGAAATTACCGGATTGGAATTTGGAAACGGAAAAAGAAATTTGAAAATCAATGGGCAGATCTCAGATCGGATGACCCTGTGTGTTGCCAAATGTGAGTAAACTGTAAACGTACCCCGTGCTTTCCGTTTTGGCTGTGCGGCCCAAAACACTTGATGTTCCTTTATTAACAGACAAGCGTCCATATGAGTTGCCTTCGTTTTCTCTGTTTCGCTTCCGCCAGCCTTTCCGGCCTTCATGCATAACTGGATTGTTGTGCATCTGTCTTTTCACTAGGCTCGACCCCCTTTTCTTTCCTTCTTGTCTCTCTTCTTTGAACCTTGCTCCGACCGCGATATTTCCGGGAAAAACGGTCTTTCTTTGGATTGTAGATCGTTCCCCGCATTGTTTTTATATTCTTCGATGGCCAACAAGACGGCAATGGTGGGTGGTGGTGCGCAGGGAGCCTTGCAAAGGGGTAAGGCGTGTCTACGGTGCAGGTCAGTGCTCGGCTCTTCAATATGACGGGGATTCTTATCGACTTTCCCTCCAGGAAACGGAAGATGGTACGCTTCTGTTTGGCGACCGGACGTTCCGGAATCTAATCACTTCGCGTCTAGAGATGCGATGGCACGAAACCAGCGTGTCAGCAGTGCGTGCGCGCTAAGAAGGCAGATTGCTGTGAATATGATGATGGCAAGGGCAAGACGCGGACACAGATTCTCAAGGAGACAATAGCTCGGCTCGAGCATCGTATACGGGAACTCGAAGATCCGGAATATGTATCGCCTGCCATCACACTGCACGATCCTCATGCCTATCATCATTCTGAGTCCTCATCATCTTCGTTGGGCTCTCCCGGCAGTACGTCGTTCTCTGCATCGCATTCCCCCTTCCCCTCTGGTGAGTTCCTTTCTCAATTTGTCTACGGAGTAAGTTTGACACGGAGGGCCTTAGAGACGACTAGTTCCCCGCCACGACCATGGACAAATTTACCAGTAAGTCTAGGTCTCTCATTAATGACTGTTTCTGATCCTCGTAGGGCGTATCTCCTTCAGCTACTCCCTTTTCCTCCTGAGATATTCTTCGACGAGCCCCAGATTCCCGCCCCATTCGACCTCGGCACCCGCCCTGTAAGTCCTTGCGTCATGCATGCCATCATCCAATCTGATCTCTGATGCGTCACATCTAGCCTGGATCTCTTCGCCCCTCATCGTCATCAGTGCGGCTTTGAAGTGCACATGGGCAGCCTTAGGGATAGCCTCAACCTGCCCATGTCGGAACAGCGCCATCCGGCCCTCATGAACGCCATCTACTTGTGGGCCTGTTTTGTCTCGCGCCCAGAGCCCCTCTGCGAACATGAGGAACACTTCTTGAACCAGGCAATCCAGGCGCACCAGCAAGGCCTTAGGCTTGCCGACAAAGTCTTGGATATCATACAAGCTTCGTGCCTCCTGTCTGCGTATTTCCTAGCAAATGGGCGGCTGTTGGAGGGAAGTTACCACGCCAGCGCCGCGGCTGCCTTGGCGATCCAAGTAGGCTTGCACATGGATGTCTCACCGGAACCTCGTCAGTGGATGAACGACTCCACCGAGTCTTTCGATCTCAAGCCGCAGAAGATTGACTTGAGGCGGGGTGAGCGTGTTCTGGCGTTCTGGCAAGTGTACAACCTGGATCGATGCTGGTCGGTTGTGCTTAGGAAGCCTCCTGTCCTACCGGATGCGTCAAATCCCTGGACCTCGATAACCTGCCCTTGGCCACAAGACATGGCGGAGTATGACTCGGTCCGTACCCTGAAACCTTCCGTTTTGTTCGCGTATGCTGATTTCGAAACTTGTCAGGGTTATATTGAGTCGAACTCTCCATATCACACCATTGCTGGTTTCTTGAATGGGGATGTCGCCTCAGGGAGCTTCTCGCTGCAGACCTTGCGTGCAAAGGCCTCCACCCTCTTCGCCCACGCGGACCAGCTGTCCCGGGCGTGGGACTCTCGTATGATGTTTCTATTCCATATGATCATCATTGCCATGCTAAATTTACTCTGTGTAGGAAAACCTTCACCGGTGAATCAAGACCAGATACGAGCGCTAGAGATTACGATCACGCGGTTTTTATCAACACTTCCTCCAGTACACTCGCTGGACGCAACGATGCCTGACGATAGACAAATCTTAATCACAGTACATACCCTTGCCCACGCTTCCATAATAATTCTCCACCAGCCTTTCGCCCGCGACGATGCCCATTCATATGAAAGATCCTCTCGGGCTGCCAGAGCCTGCGCTTCGATTATTAAATCTATGACGGATTCAGATTTTAACTTTCTGGATCCTATAGTTGGCGTGAGTATTTCCCATGCTGTCGGGAACGTGTTCACTTACGTGGTGCTCTTCAGACTTGTTGGACATCAGCGGCCGAGATTATTGTCCGAGAACTCGATACTTTGGAATCAGCATGGTCACCCATGAATAGTTCTGATGTGCGAACCGAACTTCGTACGATCCTATATGCCATGACCAATTTTCATTCCCGTTTCCCTATCCTGGGTATGCTCACACTTGTATTATGCTTCTTGATGCTTACCTTCAAACAGGTATTCCGATAGCGAAAATCCAGAAGAGGCTGGAAGTATAGGGTTCAATCTCTCGACGTGCGAGGATGCTAATCCTCCCTCTTGGACATTTATGAGGACACTTAAAAGGACATTGCCCATTGCATGGACATTGTATTCATGGACACGTTTTGTTTTGGACTCGAACATTTGTTGTTATACACTCGGACTCGGACTTTTTGGACATTTCTTACTCTTCGGATACGCCTGGTCGTACCTTCACGCTTCTTGACGATTTTGACGATACCTTCGCATTAGAGACTTTGGACTACTACGCATTCGGACATGTACATTTAGGCATTGCATCCTTTATTACCCCTCCACTTTATTACACACCTTACTTATAATGTAGTTTTATCGTTACTTACCCTGTACCTATTGCTCCGGACTGTTGCTCTCTTTTGTTGTTGCTTTCTAGGTGTTAGGACGCTCACATAAAAAGAAAATGTATAATAGAGCTTGCGGCCGAGATATGGCTTTTTACTTGCAAGCTATTGTAGCATTTCGAGTCTAGCGAGAAATTCATCCAAATGTCCATGCAGAATTAGGTCGCTTGTACACGCACATGTTCGAGGGACGGAGAGCAGTTTATTTATAGCCCACGCTTCTTATTACATAAATTGATCGAACCACGGCATCGAATAATTACCATGCGTCTTGCCACGCATCAGAACAGGAAACTGCAACTTAATCAGTTGTAGACGGATACTAGCCGATAGTATTCGACGAGGAGATGGTCGGATATAACAACAAAATCTGAATGGTTCAGAAGCGAGTCCGCCGAAATGCTGAGCCGAGCGATTCCGAGACACCTTGCCGTTGCATAGCCATAAAAATTATGTCATCTCCGAAAATAATGACATACATGGTAGATATTTTTAATTGTCACTACTTTAAAAATGATTGTGTCACTTACAATTGAACTCAGTTCGTACTAATTTGATGGTAACCTAGTTGTACACTGAAGATTTTATAACACTCCATAACCGAACCGTTTCAAACTGAACAGGGGCTCTGTCCAATATAAACTGGTCACAAGCACTGAATTCAATTGGGGGCCACATGTGAGCTACTAATTGCGAGACTGGGTGCCGCCCCACGGCCATCAAAATATGTCAGTCTTTGTAATCCAACCTGTCAATCAAGCCGCTTCGCTGTGCCGCGAATGCCGCGATCAAGCCGATATCGGAGAACTGACGCATATTGCATTACATAACATTTTCTGCCTTCCTCGTCAACGCTGGTCAGTGCACAGATCCTTGGCCCACTACGAGACTGTGTACGTACTGCCAAAATATTCCTGTTACTTGTAATTATATTATCGATTTTAGAGCTATCATGGACTCTGAAAGTGGGCCCAAGCCTTCCACGTCAACTTCAGAGGTCACTACTTCCGACTCCTCGTCTGCCTTTGAACGTTGGCGAAATTGGGCCAGTGAAACGACCGGAATTGGACTGACAACAGGCGCTCCTTCCACATCTCGGCAATCCCGTGATATTACGCGTTGCGAAAAAAACAAGCAATGGCTGATCGACAATTCGCCCATCGTTACCTTCATGCTCCAGCACCTTGCCCTCAGCGGCTGTCGCGTCCCAGCCCGGAATCTTATCTGCGGTCCCTGCAACCAAACGCGCGCAGGAGGATATGACCCTGAGCGTGGTGCCATTATCCTCTGCGCGTCTAATTTCTACAGTCGGAGACACATGGAGCGCACCATGGCTCATGAGCTCGTGCACATGTACGACGACTGCAAATTTAACGTGGACTGGTCAAATCTGCGGCACCAGGCGTGTTCAGGAAATACGTGCGAACAGTTTGAGTGGGGATTGCCGGTATGCCAGTGAGTTGGCGAGGGGGGTCTTTGGGATCGCGGGTCAGCATCAAGAGTGCGTGAGGCGACGAGCAATTGGGTCGTTGGCTGCGAATCCACTATGCCCGAACGAAGAGACTGCGAGGAAGGTCGTTAATGAGGTCTTCGAGAGTTGTTTTAAGGATACCAGGCCATTTGACGAGGTGTATTGATGCAACGTACCCTCCGCCGCAGTGTTGCGCAGGTATAGGAACCCGAAATCTTGCGCTCGACAGGAATAGGTTTTTTGCCTCTTACTTGCCCGTTCACGTGCTCAGTGGGGTTGCAGGACCGTCCTATTTTGCGACAGTGCATGTAGACAAATATCTACACAAGACGATAGAGAATTAATTCCGAGGCACGGGAGACTTCTTTTAATTTCCCCTTCAGTGATGCTACGGCAGTGGTGTCTTCTGCCCGTTGCCGTTACGAGTGTAAGCCATCAGCGCTGAACAAACGTGAATGCTCTAAAATGTTTTCCTTGTGTATCATAAATTGGCCTGAACCAGCCTCATCTCTCTCGGATGCAGACCTACAACGTCATAGCATGCTAAGCCGTACGTATGCTGGCAACGATGGTTACTACCTCTCCGTCAGATAAACATCATTTGTTCTTACTTATTCTCATAAGTCAACAGTCTATGTTATTGAAGGCCTTGTGATTAAACATGCTATTAGTTGGACAAGTTGGTCTGGTGAGATAAGCGGCGGCAATTATTGATACTGTACATCTAAACGAGCTCTCTTCTATTACAAGTTTCGGGCAGTAGCCGTGATAGCCAGAGGATAGGCAAAGAGTGTCGTGCGCATGTTGAGAACACCATCCATGAACTTCTGCTGATCGAAGGACTTCGGGAGGTCCATATCATAGGCCAGCATCAACTTGGCCACGGTGAGGTGGAGTTCCTGGTTGGCGAAGACTTTGCCGAGGCAACTGAATGCACCTGTCAAATTTCGTAACTTGATCAACAACCCCGTTATTGAATCAATGAAAACGATACACGAACCGTAAGAGAAACACAGCATCGCGTCCTTCTTCGTGATGGTCTCCGGACCGAGACCCTCCGGTGACCATCGCTCAGGCAAGAATTCCATCGGCATAGGGTAGAAGTTCTCCGGGTCTGTCTGTTGGGTGTATGGAGGAACCGACTACATAGCATCGTGAGATGAACACTTCTCTTCATCATGATAGTCAATGTGACGTACCACTATGATGTCCTCGGGGATGAATTCACCGTCAATCATCGATCCTCCCTCGCCAACAACACGAGGCAGACCACCAAACGGCGTGCCGAGGCGTAGGCCTTCCCAGATGACACCGTAGAGGTAGGGTAGTTCGAGGAGAGCCTTAGGGTCGTCAATTTCCTCAACACTGTTGAAGTGAGCATCAAGTTCGTCACGGAGTTTCTTGTAGACAGTGCGATCACGGAGGAGGTAGAAGAGAAGGATCGTTAGCGTTCCGCCGGTGGTGTCGGATCCTACAGGGGCGTTCATTGATCAGACGAGTCCCCGCAAGATACTTCATGTACACACCGGCAGCAATAGCAAAGGCAGAGTCAATATTGAGGTCCTCATCACCGAGGCGGTCGCCACCTTTCTCACCAAGCTAAAACAACGGGATAATGGGGCCGTATCAGCGCTCAGAAGAAAATAACTCACCAAGTACGAGGCAATATCGTCACCAGTGATATGCTTACGAACATCCATAAGCTTCGTGGCAGTTCTTTCCAAGACGTGGAATTCATCAGAAGCGGGCAAGTTCCATGCAATGTCGAAGATGGAAGGAGCTTCACCGAGACTGAACAGTAATGATTGAAGTCCATTTAAAACGAACGGACATGTAGAATGGACTCACACTTCGAAGACAACTGTGGCGTTCTGGGCATTCTCAGAAACGTCCTCCGGGTCACCGTTAGCCATAAGTTCCTGTACACCATCGTTAAACAATAATAAGAACTGAGTAAGTAGTACGCACGACATCGCTGGTTGCACCGAAAGTCATCTCGGCCTGGAAAGAGCGTCAGTACTCAGAACTCTCTAATGAGGATTCATTTTCTGACCATCAAGTCATATGCCCAGTGACGGATTATCTCAGACATGTCAATGACACCATCAGCACTGCGTCGCTTGTCCATGACCTTGATCATCTGCTTCGTCCGCTTATCAACGACAGCAAGAAGCTTGGGAAGCCTAAAATAGTTTGTGAATTCTCCCTTAGCAAGAAGGGGGTAAATGAGCATACGACTTCGCGCTGAAAGCACCAGCCCACGCCCTCCTACGAATGTTGTGCAAGTTTCTCTCGGGCGTGAAGAACAATCCTCCGACGGGGGCACGTCCGGGGCGGTACGCCATACTCTTGTCCATACTCTGCGCGGTCGTGTAGATCGGGTGGACAGGCTTCAACAGAAGCAATGGAGAGTGTGTTGGGACCTGTCCAATGTTAGCATCCCCTCTACGAAGCGTTAAAGAAGCTAGGACATACCTGTTCGCACGAATTTCCCGTACTTCTTATGCAGGTCCTTGATGATCAGGTAACGGTGGCCGGTCGACACCATATGCATGGCCTTAAAGGAGGTCACCTTGTTGAGGAAGGGGCCAGGGAAGCGCCAGAGTGGGTGCATAGGTGAGAGGCGGTAGGCAATGGCGAGCACAATCATCGTTCCCAAGAATGATGCGAGTCCGCCAGTTGCGATTCCCAAGGATTGGCTTACGCCTAATTGCTTGTAAACGCCTGTGCCGAAAAGCGACGCCCAGGTCAAGGCACAAACAGCAACCGCGGTGTCTCCACGATACTCATGGCGATTGAGATACAAAGTTGTTACCTGGAAATTTTGTTAGGCGCGCCGCATCTAGTGTGACATCAACAAGGACTTACTGCTCCGGCGGCAGCAGTAACAACAGAAACATCAGCGAGGTTGAAGGAAGGAGGCAATTCTTGTAAAGCGGACAGAGACATGATGATGATGGTTGGGTGAAGAAAGAGTTGGCTGAAATTCTGGCTCATGAAAAGGCAGAATTAAAGCCGAGTCGGGTGCAGCGTACACGATCAAAAACAGCGCAACGTAGGTCAGGGAAAAATGATGCGTTCCACATTCGACAGCCTCCGGCAGTCTGGCTAGAGCTGTGGGGCAGCGGTAAGACTCCGATAACTCTTTCGCTTGTCGGGTTCGACAAATTTTGATCTGTTCTATTCGCGTTATGACCTACGGCAAATCTAATAATACCGAGATGAGATACTTGATATAGGATTTGACTAATGAATTGCTTACCGTGTACCCTAAATCCCAAGATATTTGGTCACTAGGAACAGTGAAATAGGAAGAGTAAATTGTCCCACCGCCGCAAAGAAATGACGGATCGATGATCGACCAGCTTTCACATGCGAAAATCTGGTGGCTGTGTTCCATCTAGGTGCCTACTTTTCGCTCCGGCTACCGCTACTTATGTGGCGTTCGATATTTCTGTACTTGACTTGGCGAATTGTCCTCCATGGAGCATGTGAATGGCCGTCCTACAAGGGCTTGCTGTCCGTGATTCATTACTGCGATAAATGAGACTGCCTGACTGCTTAAACAGTATAAGCTTCAAGGTCGTGACAAAATCAGGCGATACCCCAGGTACCCTGCATTTCCAGGTTTTGACAAGTTGTTTCGACGTAGGTAAACGGTGATGGCGGCCCCACAAGTCTTTGGGGATTAGTATAATTCCTAGGCGTAGAATTAGCACGCGACCACTAGGTACATTCTAACGGGGGATAAAAAGCCTCACATTGGAAAATCGTCCGGATTTGCATGTCTCGCGGCGATTGCGTTTAACAGATTCTCCCGCGCTATACGCTCAAGGGCGAATGGACCACAGCACTAGAATACCACGAGTGAAGACGATAGACACCCATATGTGTAAATTCCCTGTGATTCTGATAAAGAGGTTACGGTTGATACAAATAAAAGTGATTTGCGGTGGGATAGCGCCGTTCAGGATTGCGGCCGTTCGCACTGCGTGTACTATAATGAAGCTTTGCTCTCAGACTGACGCCGAGCCACGTCCACCCTCCATGCCTGCATCAAGCCCTTAGACGCATTTGAATGGGCTTCACGTACATCAGTCTTCTGTTCGACAGCTTTCGCGATCGCAGCAGCTATAGTCGCAGTCCCACTTTTCTAGGGTATGATATTCCATAGCGTCAATCATCAGCATAGGGTCATCATCCTCGTCCTCGTACCCTACGGTCCGCTTCGGTGCTTCGCCTAGAAATTCACATGTTAGTGTGAACACAGGGACGACGAAAAAACTTGCCATAAGCTTGCATCTTGACCTTCTTCCGGGTCTTCATGATCTGGGTCCTTGTCCTGGTCTTGGCATTCATTATCAGGTAAAACAACTGTCCGATAACTTCTGCGGCCCTGTTCTTGAATGTTCCCATCTCTCCAGTGCCTTCTGTCCATGCAGCCAGACAACGCTCGATAAATTCCGCTGTATATAGTGCACCAAGATTCCTGGCGGTGTATCCTTCAGGACATACTTTGTCGACATCCAGCCCCAGATCCAGACATTCATCCAAAGAAGCAAACGTTTTCACAGCAAAGTCAACCTTCTTCTCCTGGACCTTCTCTGCAGCTGCGTGCTTTGCAAACTCGTTGGTCAGCCATGCATGCGTCTGCGCCCGGTCCCACGTACGCGGGTCTTCGGAGTCATACGCCAGGGGTCCGCGCGGTATAGCGGGTACTGTGCGGAATGGAGTTGCATATGAGAGCGTGTTGGTGCTATGAATACTATCTTGGATGTGTGGGGAGACATGCGCGATGATGATGGATTTCGACGGCTGACGGGATTCAACGTCAAAGATGGGTTTAAGCAACATGGTCAACTTGTTCGAACGTCAGGGAATATGCACAAACCCGTCTTCCGAGGCCATCTTGGCTTTGGCGCGGACAGACTCTTTGAGATTCATGAGGCTTTCGTTGTTCTTACGGGACTCTTTCATGCGCTGCTTGTCGTGGGCTTTGGAATCCTCGTACCGCTCACTCCCCGCTAAACTTGTGTGTAAGAATTAGTAATTGGTTTCATATGATGCGAGTCAAAATATCGTACTCGACGAGGATAAATCGTCCATCTTCGGCATACGGTAAAGCCTTGTTCTTGATATGAATGGTGAGAACAGCGTGGCTGCGGCTACTAGCTGCATTTCTGAGGGTAGTACTAGTGCACCGGTGCGACAGAGAAGCCGTGATAAGCTCCCCCAGCTCTGCAGACGTGCGGACGATCGTGGAGATAAGCCTCGGCTTAACATTCCCAGCTTTGTCCTCGTGGATAGCGACGTCCCTGCGCACAATATTTCCCGACGCGTCTACCTCGTCGCTCGGCTCAACTAAGTCTGTCGCGTGTTTCCCCAGGAGTTCCAAGAACGTCACACTGAACTCGAAAAAATCTGTTTCGTTTTGGCCATAAGAAAGGCGGTTGCCGACGATACGAGCGGCGTCAAAAAGATCTCGCGCGATACGAGACTCAATTCCCTCCATGGTGTACGTTTTTCCACTGCTTGTTTGACCGTAAGCGAGAATGCATCCGACGCCACCGGATAGTGCCAGATGGAGGAGCTGTACATGTTGTTAGTGAGGATTCTTAGAACGCAAGAATAAATGCATCAATGACAGGGTCGGTGAGTTAATTAGGTCCGGAAACCGACATCTCAAGCTCCTTATCATGTCCCAGGCCCCAAAAAACTTCCGGACGCGATAAAGAAGTTCTCGACTTGAACAATTAGGATTTTGTCCCGTTTGGTGATGATTATAACGGGCCCATAGCAGTGCAGGAAGCAAGAAGATGTCAGTTTCCCTGACCTAAAAACAGACTTGGCCTTGCCATGAGGCTTCGCAAAAGTGGACACACGTCATTAGCAACGACAGTGCGTTGATATACTTCTTCATTCGTCGTATCCGGTCCAAAGGCGAGGTCAGCGATGTACTCTTTGTGCGTGAGCGTAAATCCAGACCACTTCCCAGAGTTTTCAAGCATTAAGATTACTACTAGCAAGAAAACTTGAGAACACCTTCATTCCAGGTACATGAGCAACAAAGACACCCAGTTCAGCGCTCTTGATGGTGATGCCTAGGCATACCTCAACTGGCATGTCATCCTCCCCATCGGCAGGTGTCGAATGAAACTTGTTCGCGGCTTCTCCAGGGAGCGGAGGACGCGTTCGAAAGGAGACGACAACGTCCTTGCTGGCTCTTGTTGTTTTGGCGATGTCGCAGAATGGTACGCTGAAACCCGTCGCTGGGGGCTGCTTTACTAGCCACTCTTTGAGGAGGTTACGAAAATGAGGCAGCTGTGTGGTCGTAAGAGTCGCAGACGTCGCCATGGTAAACAAGAGGTGAGGAATATTCCCTCGTTATCCATTTGTTTCCAGGTCAGGGCATCGTAGTTCGAGATCCTTGTCAACCATTATTCAACATGTGCCCAAAAATGTGAATGTATGCGGTAGCAAGGGCGATTGTGCATGTGGTGAACGTTGGTGGGAGAGGTACAAATGATGGCGAAGGCGGCTCCGGCTATGAACGTCATCGCTAACCACGGTTACCATCAATGCTCCGATATTCCTGCCACTCGCGTTGATAAGACTGATAGTATCTGAGGGCAGCGTTGGGCAAGGTCCTTAGGCCTGACGGTGGGGTTCGATGAAGACATTAGTGAGGTACTCCGAGGCCCTGCAGCCAGTTGCATGTACAATTCCTTCTTACGTGGTGAAAGCGACGATAATTACTGCGTCTCAGGACCTTCAAAGTTGTTGATGCTCTCGTCGGTAACACCGGGATATCACTTCTGTGAAGGTGCAACGGTGCTCGGCTCGTCTCTTGTCATGACTATCGGTCCAATTCACTCACGCCTGCTTCAGGTACTCCAAGTCCGGTAGGATTTGTGTTCGGTTTCAAAGACGCGAGAAGGAAGTAGAGGCTGAACGAAATACCCTGCATTGACAACCGACTGCGAGAATTGGTCGTCGATAGCCCTTCGGAATATGGCTATCTATCTTTCGTACGACACATAAATGCACGTCCATGCTTTCTCTCTCTATTGAACTCATTTGCCGAATACTCAAGCTCTTCCTTTCTGCTCACGATTCTACCTACTACATGTAAGGATAAGCAAACAGCTTTGGGAGTACCAAACGTTCCGCGATTTGCCATCCTATCGTGAAAACATACCCCCGTTCTTCTCCTCCTCTGCTGGCATTTAATGACATTTTCCTGCATGCAGATGACCTAAACCCTATCAAGCCATCTGGTTCTTCAACTCTGCATGGCCAAACTTCACTTCAACTATCGACTCTAAAAACAACTTTTGTTTACGAAAAGCGAGCAGGCTGTCATAATTGGCAAACACCCAATTTACTCCTGGTAGGCATTTCTTCCGGGTCAATCGAAACCTTGCAATAGTCTGAAGATAACAGATATCCTTTTTCTAAGTTGAACACAGCAGATTCTATCGGCTATACTAAAGGGTCCCCACGCACCCTGACCGATGTGAACTAGCTAACTCCCAGGAGTGAGAGGTTCTCTTCCAGCGGCAATGGAGAATCTTTCAACCACTCACTTGTTCTAATTCTACTTGCATCTTCTTTCCGATGGAGACGGCGAGATCCCAAGGAGAGGTACCTGGAAGAGTACTCATTTCTCTATACCTCCTTGAACCAGATGATACTTTCTGACTTCTCTACTGATGTCTTTTTGTGGTTCGCATCCTTTATGAGCGTGCTTCTTCACTCGTCGTGGCCAACACACCTTGGCACTTGTTGCCAACGTTTCTTGGTGCTACAGTCCCCGATGGTCCGGCGAACTAGTCTGGAGGTCCAAAACGCATCAAGGAAATGCCTTGCATTGACGATCTTTGCATAGCTACAATATGATATAGTATTCCCAAGACAGAAACGTGGCGAATCCAATACGCGTACGAATGGTATTCACCTACGTTGTGATATCTGCTCGAGAAGCCGCAACTTGACATTATGCACGATGACCAAATCTTGACATAAAGCCGCCACGGACCCGATTCATATGTATAAACACCGACGCATGAACTTTTCAGCAAATGTCCAACGGAACTCCATTCCAGGCTCAACAGACTGTCACGCGAGCTGACGTCGGGACACAAAGAACTCTCTAACAAAAGATGGTGGGATTTGGTAATTTGTGTCTTCGATTTGGACGGATGCCAATATTAGAGGATGCAGGGCTTTGGAAGTGTCCGCACGACGCTTAAACTTTTTGTCGCGCTGAGGAAATTAACTGATAGGAACGTTTTGAGGGTCTTCCAAACGGCGAAGTTGTCACTGTTTCTTGAGAAAACGGACGGAGGCGTCGGCAGAGCAGGGAATACATCGCTTCCGAGGATACGAAGACGGCCGGGTGAGGATATTACAGGCCGAGCAGGAGGATGAATCACAATGGCAGTCAGTAATAGGCACAGCGTCAGGACATGCGAAATCGACCTGACTGACAGGAGGGTGGAAATACTTATCAGTTGGCAGCAGTGTAGTACATAAAAGACCGGTATAGTTTTGTGTTGCTGGTAGCGTCAATATTCAGACTTGAATTTCAGCATACGCAAGGCTCACCACATTTACATTGGAATGTTGCAAAGGATTCTGCTACTCAGGATAGTTACACTTCCATACTAAGCGAACCAAGAATTTATTTCTTCGAAGAATGGGTATCCGATCACTGTGATGTAATGTTCCGTTGCTGGGCCTGAGACCACTGCATAGGGTTGACCTCGCTCCATTGCCGTTGCGACCGTTGCCTGTCTCCCTCGACAGCTCTACATCGCGAAAGATTGTACAGCGTAATAGATCTACGCCTCTCTTTGAGTTTGTAGTCTCGCACGCCGCAGAATAGCCCACTGAGGCAAAGGTCTTGATTTGCTTGCTTGCCTCTCCAATTCCTTCACAACTTGTCAACGATCCATGCCCAGTCGTCTCTTCCAGGGCATCCCTTTTACTCGAAGAGCTCAGAACATCTCTTTCAGATTCACCAGAACAACTCACATATTCCAATTCCGAATTACTGGATATTATGGATTTGGTGCCTTCGACTGTTGGCACGCTCAGGGTGCTCCCCGACGCGTCAAACGATGATATCAATCAGTCAACGATTCCTTTGGACCCTTCTGATTCGCTCGCTGGCGTTAGTTTGCTATGATAAGCCATGCAACGTGGGTGTGACCTAAATGAATGTAGAATTACCGACTGACAAAGGCGTGGACAGGCAAGAGGCAACTTTCATTCGACCACGATCATCTTATGTGCGGAGTTTTATGGTGGATGGGTATGCTTCATTACCGATATCTCATATTGTTGAAGATATTCAACGACCGAAGTCAGCTGTAAACGATGAAGCTTCGGGGCACCTGTCTACGACGACGGCGGAGCACTCGAACAAAGAGTCGTAGGAGGAATCTGACTCGGAAACGTCATACGATAACGAAACCTCCTCCGAAACCAGCTTTGAGCACAGAGAAGTTTCAACAGACCCAACATCTGCTCAGTTATCCTACGTCCGGACATTCAATAATTCCCAGTCGATTGAGGTCTACCAGTTCGTAACGGTACATTTCCGCTGCGAGAATGGGCGATACGACACTGAAGGACGCGGTCGAGTCAGCGTTGAAGGTTAAAGACTTCAAACAAAGCAGCTGGAGCGAAACAGCGCAGTTCAATAGGATGGAATGAGATCAAGTAAGAGTCACTGACATTTAGCTTTGCTGTGCATCTGCTTTCTATTGGTGTCGAGGATTTACACGCTACAGTATATATTGCGTACTTATACTTATCAGATATACTACCACTCAGCAGGCTCGACTCAGCCCGGAGCCAGAGACAACTCAGACGTCCATTGGGCCAAAAATTTCGCAATGTGGGTTGACTACCAAGGGTTGATTTCAAGAATACGTCTGCTGCTAGGCGGGAAGGGAACACAGGCACATCGGAGGTATCGTTCAGCTCCTCCAACGCATTCTAAGTTAGCAAGCTCTAGTTGCTCCGGTTTAACATATTTCCCTCTGCCTAGCCAACAAGTTGGTGATGCGTTGGTGATCTACGAATCGAAATGGTGAGAGCGTTGAAAAATTTCACATCAAAGTTGCTTTGCTGAAGATGTGGGGTGGAGGCTTCGGCAGAGATAATGCACAATTACGGCGAGTATGTTGGTGTGAAGAGGATGCAAGTAGAAGGATTCGGATAAGTAGTCCCAAATTTGACAAGATTCGGCATGTCCGGCTTCAAAGGATCGATCACGTGCGAATATGATGCTCGGTTACCGGCCCGAACCGTGATCCACAGGTTGACATTGCTCCATTGCCACTACGACCGCCGCCATTCCTCTATCAACAGCTCTATATCGCGGCAGCCACACCAACACCTCAATGCCTCTATTTGACTCTGTAGTCTCGCATCCTGGAGAATGGCCCACTGAGATAAAGGACTTGGCTTGCTTACTTGACTCTCTAATCCCCTCTCAACTTGTCAACGGACCATGCCCAGCGGTCTCTTCCCGAGCTTCTCCTCTACTCGGGGAGCTCAGGAACTCGGGGCTACCAGAATATACTACAGAGTCTGATACCCAAATACTGGATATTTTAGATTTGGTGCTTTCCACTGTTGGTATGCTCAGAGCGCTCTCCGACGCGTCAAACGATCATACCAAACCGTCAACGATACCTTTTTGGTCCCTTCTGATTCGATCACTGGCATTTGTCTGCTACGATAAGTCATATATAACGTGGGTGTGAAATAAATGGACCTAGATCTACTGCTTGCTAACAAATTGTGGGCAGGCAAGACGCAGCATTCGTTCGACCACGGTTATCCTACGTGCGGAGCTTTATGGAGGATGGGCATGCATCATTGCTGATATCTCACATCGTTGAAGATATTCAACTGCCCTCGGTCAGTCGTACACGATGAAGCTTTGGGGCACCGGTCTATGATGACGGCTGAGCGCTCGAACGGAGAATTGCGGGCAGAACCTGAAGACCAATCCTCCTCCGAAACCAGCTACGAGTACACGGATGTTTCAACGAATCCGACGTCTGCTCAGTCATCCTACGTTCCTCTTGACGCTCATATCCTCGCTTCTTGGCACCATCCGAATTCTGTTGTTCTTCCATTCATTTGTGTGACCGATGAGGAAGACATTTTCAGCCTAATGGGTGGTGTTCTTTATCAGCGATTGACATGGGGTATTTCTGAGCCTGTTATCGGAATTATCCTATCAAAAACAGGGTTCGTGGGCCGCGTGGTACTGGGTTGGCTTGACAAAGAGTGTCCCTGACCCTGAGGTTCTAGTGCGTTCGTGGGTTCTCCTGACTCATTTCCGCCACTGACTGAAATTTTTTAATAGCCGGCAATTAGATTCGCATATGGAGACGAGACGCGCATAGACGCGTCGTTAGGAGTGTACGATCTTACTGATCCAGTCAGTGCTGTCAAGTTTTCACACTTCATCCTCAGCCTCAGAGCACATGTGAGGGAATCGTGGCTCGGTGCCATACACCGACGTTCAAACGACTTTCGTGGAGATCAGATAGCATCGATGACGACAATTCGGGTACCGAGGAACAATGGAGACAAAGAATCGTTAATTGGCTCGATGCGGTTGCAGAGTGGTTGGTGTTTCTTTATTTGGTCCTACCCTTGTCCCTCATGTATTTAACAGCAGCGAAGCCTGGTCAAGTCACTTCCTGCTCATTCCCCATGGCTGACTCCGAAAACCGTGTAACACGGTCTTCTTCCAAGTTGAGGTCTGCAAGGCGCTCGATGTCTGCAGACAGCAAACGCGAACCTCTCCCTGCTGATCCTTCTCCTCAAAATTTTGAGGTTGCGCATTTGAAGACCCCATCGGATGGAGCTACCTGCTCAGTCTGTGGAACGTGGCCGGCAAGGGTGAGTGGCATCTCTCTTGGTTTTTGTATACTCTTCTCACCATTTTTCAGAACACAGGCAAACGGTGGGTCTTCCAATACTGGCAAGACCGGTAAACGAGCGAAGAGTGCAGATGCGCTGTCCTGTTCAGCGTATGCCTACTCTCTTACCTTGTAAACGGCTCAAGCTAATACATTGTTTTCAGGTTAGGTGCCGAGTCCCTGGCTGGCATATCTCCCGCCGCAGAGCTGTCTTTCTCAAGCTACGCTCATGAACGCCACATCATCGGCTTAACCAATGTTCAGTTCAAAGTCAATACCAAGGAACTGAGGAAGTCGAAGATGCCCGCAGAACAAATCAAAGAATTGAACACCGTCGTACCGGAGATCAACGAAATGCTTGGATTTTATGAGAAAATGACACAGTTCATGAAACCTCCTCTCGAGGTAAGTTTCGTTATTGGCTTCATCTTTTCATTGTGACTCAATTCTTTTTCAGTTTGAGCTGCCTGTCGTTGACAAACGTGTTGAAGATGTGCGGGAGCACTTCCGCTCACAAGCAAAGACGTTCTCTCAAAGCAAAAACACTCCGGAACTTCCTCAAGAATTCTGGGAAGTTATTTCAGGCAGCTTCTCGTCTCTTTTGTGGGCGTCAGTTGGCGGATACTCGAAAGAGAGGGGTGGTAAAGATCACAACGAAGCCGAGTCTCGCCATGAATGGGATATCCTACTCAATCTTGGCTTTGTTAACGCCCATGAATTGGCCTCTGGAAGGGTAGTGTAAGTGCTTTTGAACCACTTGTGTGTCTTGCCTTCATTCACCTTTACGTAGATTAGAAAGAGCGCTCTCGCTGTCTCGTAATGTGGCCGCGGATTTGGCAAAAACGGCTGTCGAGTTCAGCGGCACATCATTCCAACCCGTTGCGGACCTAGGACACAACATCAGTCGATTGGTTGAACAAACCTTAAATCGCCTGCAATATTCCTCTATGGATAACCTCGATATCCTCCGCCAAGTGACTCATGTTGTCACCCTTGCTCTAGAACATCGATTCGACGTGATGCAACTCTTCAAAGATGCGGATGAAGCCAAGCGTGCCGTCTTAAAACGCAGCGGAGATGAACCAGAGCTTGGTATTGTCGATGCTATTCTAACAATACCGCTGGAGCATAACTCAAAGAGCTTCGACCCTCTTGTTCGCATAACGGAGACGCGCCAAACCGTTCAAGCTTCTCGAACTCTTAATGCAGACAGTATCGTTGAACCGGACAATGACCCTGTGTTTCCGAAAGGGCCATTGACGTCAAACGGTCGTGCGACAAAATCTAACACGTCTCGCGTTGGGTCGGCACGGACGAAGTCGACATCGACCCAAATGGCTGCAATCGAGGAAGAGTATGCAGCCGCCCAAGCGCTTTCCCCTAGGGGAAAGAACAAGAAGAACGCCGAGGAGTGGAAATGGATGCACCCATTCGCGGTGACTTGCTCTGTGACCAAACTTGCGCTGGACATGGAATTACCATCGGAAGTAGTAATGGATATCAGGGCGCTGACAGGAAGACTTCTGCTAGCCGTTCTCATTGCCGAATACAAAAAACCGACTCAGACCTATGCGAAAGCTGTCGTGCAAGCAAAAATGTATCTGGAGGCTTCGGTTCGATACCTTGCGAGTCTAGGGGTTACCAAGCAAGCCGTTTTCGCATTAGCCACAGATGGTGTCGAAGGGGCTATCCTCATGGCTTGGTGTTCGGGCGACTCGCAGGTATGTTATTTTCCTTTGCTACTGTACTTCATACTCACTCCGTCCTAGCGTGTCTATATTGTTGAGCGCAACGTACAGACGTTTAAAATCTCCCAGCCAATTCAGGTCTACCATTTCGTAACGGTGCTTTTGCGTCTGCGAGAATATGGCGATACGACGCTGAAGGCCGCAGTCGAAGCAGCGTTGAAGGCGAAGGACTTCAAACAAAGCACCTGGAGCAAGACAGCGCAATTTGATAGAATGAAATGGGAACAAATGGAAGTTGTGAATATTTTGCTTTTGCTTTGTTGATGTGTATCTGCTTTCTGTCTGCTATCGAAGATTTACATATGCATGGTATGTTATATATTGTACACTTATATGGCTTAGACGGTAGATATCTTCGAACTACTAATAATACGTACTAGTATCCTAAACAGGTACGTTCCTGCGAATGTTCAACCTCAGTATTAAACCTTCTTTCCACTATTCAGGTCTGCGAACCAAGGCGCCCGGATCGGGCATCCTTGTAAGTCTTCAGCCATGCGCATTGTTTCCTCCCGCCCGGCTGTTCGACTTAAATCAGAACGCCACATAGAGTCAAGCATCGGGTTCAACGTACCTTTTCCCAGAGATAGCGGACCCTACAAGAAGTCAGTACAAGAACAGACTGAAAGGTCAATATCAGGCGTACTATTTCTTCTAGTGTATAACCTTCAGTCTTGTATTTCTTCCCCGGCATCTCGTCGTAGAAGCCGATCAATACTGCAAGTCTGTCTTTCACTAAACCCCAAAGCCCTACGGCCTGTGGCTTGTACCAAGGCTTGGGCTGCCATCGCGTCGGGTGCATACGAATCGGTCCATCTTGGTTATCGAACTTGGGCATTTCAACAGAGACTATAAGTTCGCCTTTGCTCCGAGGAAGACAGAGATGGTGCTGAATGAAGCTGAAGGTATGTAGGACAGTGCGGGTGAATGCGTGGAGGTACCAAGGCTGGGCAGGTTGCCTGTAAATACAATCAGAAAGACTGATGCAGAGGGTAAGGCATGCTGACATCATAGCAATACGAATACGGTCCTCGAGCAGGCAAATTGATACCTTCCGGGCAAAGTTCTTCATTCCGAATCTTTCAGGAACGACGTGGAGGAGCTCTTCTGTGGTAAGAGAGGCTACATCATGATTAGTCTGCGCTGGGACCATGTTCTCTTCGTACTTCTGTTCATTCCGGTCAGAGCGGATTTGACCGATAGGAACGAACGTGCCTGCGACCACTGGACGAGCTCTTCCCATGTTTCTGGAATGTCCTTGATGTTCATTCTATGACCCATTTCGGTCCAGTACATTAACAAAGCCTTCAGAGAGAGATTAGGCCCGTGATGGAACAGGTTGTAGCCTTGGAGTTTATAGCTTACTGAACGTTCTAGCTCGGAGAGGGCCCGCCATCCAAATCTTTCAGCCCACCTCTGGAGATATCATCAGAATCATCTACTGATGGCAAGCTGTGCGTTGCATACCACAGGTTCGATGATGAAAAGACACAGGGTGTATAGATAATCACCATTCGACTAGAATTTATATTCAATATATCACCTATAATGGGGAAGATAGATCCGTACGATTTTATAACGTGAATGTAGCCAATTTACGCGAGAGATGGCAATATTCGCCCGCGGGTCTTCTTCGTGACGCCTCTCATCCTCCGGAACGTTGGTCATTGGCTTCCCTGATATTGGACAAAACATGAACGTCGCTAATGGAAAGAAGGTTTCAATATGCTAAAAATACCAGCACAATGACACTCACATATGCAGATCTCAGTCTAGAGTAGCTTCGAATTGGAGAAGGGTGTTGTACCGAGATATGGAAGCACTCACGTCCGCGTAGCGTTTTGAGATCTTGTCCGGGTGCGAAAGCTCTTGGGTATCGAATAAGAGTTTTGAAATACTTGGCTATGACATACCCCTTGATCAACGGAATAGATAAGGAGAAAAGACGTCACACACTATTGCATAGGTTTTGAATAGCGCAAAAGCCAGCGAATAATTCATAAGGGCTGGCATGTCATACATCATGGAGAGACCAATGATTTCTTGTGCATCCTTCAGCGTCAGCGTTCTAGCATTGTACTTGGATGTGTATTTCTCGTGTACGCTGTTGTAGCGCCGTCGACGGAAGAGTCCAACCACAGAAAGGTATCCTAGGCAAAGAAGTCCAGCAATCTGCAGGTTTCCGGTGGGCCAGTCAGGCATTGTTGGGGAAAGTGACGTGTCGGTTAACCAAGTTACACCTATATATAGTTGCGGTTTCAGGAGCAATTCTCAGGGTCAAAAGCGCCCGCCCGAATAAGTAAGTCGCACGGAAGGCGCCGGAGAAACATACTATGTACCGTAAAAATACACCGCCTGTTGCTGGTTCTAGATAAGCCTGTGGTCGTCGCTGTACTCTTTATTGTCGTAACATGCATATCATGAGAAGCAAAGATGCTTGACATCCAAAATTATGGCCACCTCCTGTGAGACCGAAAAATCAGGATTGAAACATTATGAAACGATTTGGTACTTTAATAGACTTGCCTTTGATGGACACGGCCACTTTCTCAGGTTCTCGGAGAACATAGGCTGAGAAATAGGTTCAATCGAGAATCGAGAACTTGGCGAGTTGATCTTTAGCAACCATAATAGGCTACAGAAGAGATAAGTTGTTCTCATGATACGAGCACGTGGATAAAAGATACCAAGACGCGTCCGTAGCTTGGGTCATGTTGAGACTTATAGCGAGCTCCCCTCCCCCGAAGACTTGAAGGTTGTCAGAAAAGAAACGACGACGAAAGCATATAAATATACATTGAAGCCAAAAGGCGCATGAGTGAGGATGGGAGGTAAATCACGGCAATAAGTAAGAATACCGGAGTCCGACAAGTTCGGCATTCAAACACAGCATTTGCACAGCATATGACCACGACCCTTCGACAATCTCCCGGCTACTCATTCTCATTTATCCCAATTGACGACCACGGTACAACGGGACGTGCATGCTTTCGACAGGTCGGGAGCCACTACCATCCTATTGAGAATGGAGCTTCACATCCACCAGCCACCGATTTTATTTTAGCTTATTTTGACTAGTATTTACTACATTACTGATCGTTACCATAAATTTAGGCTTCGTACCACCACTATCCTACGTCTTGTACTCTGGAATACACCTCTGTCGAGCCCCACTGTCAGGTTCCCTTCGACCGCTGCATCTAAGATCTCAACACCTCCGCTCAAATCCAGCTGTGGCTCACGCACTTTTGACATTCAGATAGGCAATGTCCTCACAATGGCAGTGCAGGGAAGGTTGAAGAAGTGGACATTGTCGGTGAGCAGTGTCTTTCTTTGAGATTTGCCTTACCGATTTCTTGGATTATACCCGATCGTGTGTAAGTGTCTGCCTACGGAAGCTGGTCCTGTTTTTCTAGCCCTACATAATTGGTTTGCGCTCGGACTGCTCACGAGGCTTGCCCGGAAATGGCAGGGTATGGCCCAATAGCATGTATCTTTAGAATGGGTTCAGCTCAACATTCATAGGCCGACTTTGTTCCTTTAGACTGTCATCATTGTTAGTCTCGAGGCGACTATGAGCCAACCCCAACCTTGGCAATGAGACATAGGGTTCACCATGATTTATTGTTGAGTACGATGTCTGTAATAGGATTTATATCTACAACGTAACGTACCCGTTGACCAGCCATACAGTTAATTGTTGTATCTATTCGAGTAAAATCAAGTTCCTGAGCCATAAGTAATATGGCTAGTTAAACACTTGGGTCTACCAGATAATAGCGGCATATCTAGTGGTCCTTTAATTCTTGAGTCTCCACTTCAGGGTTCCATTGAGAGCCTCTTTCTTCTTCCGGAACAACCTTCAGCAGGCGGGCAGGGTTTCCTACGATGATACTCCTGCAAAACAAGATCGGTTACTACGAGTTTGCACCATTTTAGGGGTAAGCACCTACCAATCTGGAAAGCTCTTGGTGACGATTGCACCTGCACCAACGGTACATCCTCGACCAAGCACGACACCGGCTTGGATGTTTGCTATACTAAATTTGAGCCATAATTCCAAAAAAGATCGAAGGCTGCGCTTACCGCCTCCGCCGATCCAACAGTCATCACCGATGACTATTTCTGACGCGCGCTCCAAGCCTGTTTGTCGCTCTTTTACGCTGATGCCATGAGTTGCCGCGTAGAGCGAAACATTCGGACCAAACAGTACACGTGTACCAATTGTTACAGTCGCACAGTCAAGGATAGTTGTATTGTAGTTCGAGTAGAAGGAGCCCTCGAGTTTAATCTAGAAAATAAATCATTTAAGATCGACAGATACCGAAGAAGAAAAGACAAAATAAACAAACGTTTGTCCCGTAATCAACATATAAACTGGAAGCAGCAAGCGATGAGTAGTAGTAGTACGACAAGAATTTGAAGGAAATCCTTACGGCGGTTCGATATATACAGAATCAAGGTTGCTCACAGGGGCGTTGAGAAGCTCTGCCAGGATTTCCTTTCTCTCCTGTCCGTCCAGTGTGGGCGGGGAAATATTGTAACGATGCATCAAGACGCGAGCACGGTGGCGGGCGGCAACCAGCTCAGGCTCCATACAATCGTAGAGTGAATTATTAGACGCCGGGGCCGGCGGAGGAACATAGGGCGAAGACATGGCTCAGGTCTAAGTATGAGAAAAGGTTTATAAAGCACTAGCATTCCGCCTTAAATGATGGCCATGCAATAGCAATGGCAATGTACCGTACCTTTAGGACTTCTCGGAAGATCAGTATGGTAAGTTGCTAAAAGTAAGTGTCCTGTAATGCTGAGCAGCAGTACAATTCTTTAATGACGCAAGTGTTGAGAATACGAGCCATGACTGCAGTGACAGTCGTACGGACTCTACTTTAGTTACCGATACAGACAATTTTCGCGCTTTACACAGCCACACATCTTAGCGACCTACTGCCCGCTAAGATGTGAGTACGTTATATTTATTCATTACGCTACCTTACTGACTCGTAGTAGATACATCGTATTTTGTCCTTACAGGTACCGTACATGTCTACTCAGCGACCTACTGCCCGCTAAGATATACATCGTATTTTGTCCTTACAGCCCGAACTCCCTGCACTCGTATCGTTGCAATCTCTTGCCACCGTGACCTTCCAAACATCCCCGGTCCACTGCTCAACAGGTTATGGGCCCCGGTGACATGTCTTCATCAACCTCCACGGTCAAACTCCTCAATCTGCCCCGCCTAAAAGACGACGGCACGAATTACATCCTATACAAGGAACGGATTCCAAACGTGGCCACCTCAAAAGGACTTAGACGAGTCCTGTACGGAACCGCTAAGAAGCCCGTGGAGATGACAGAGCTAAATGGAGACTATTACCTACCGGGAAACCTCGCCCCCTTATCCGATGACGAAGTTGAAAAGCAACTAGCTCTTCAGGATGCATATGACCAGAAGGAGGCACAGGTCCGCGAAATGATGTACGAGACAGTCAGCATATCAACATTCATGCAGATCAAAAATGAACCCACCGCTGCCGCAACATGGAAGAAGCTCACCTCCATCTTCGAAGAAAAAGGCATCTCGACACAGGAGAACCTACTCAACAAGCTTCAAAACCAGCATTGTCCTGACGATGGAGATATTCGAACCCACCTCACTAACATGTCAAGGATGAGAGAAGAACTCGCCGCAATGGGAAAGTCCATCACGGACGACTCATACTCCACCTATATCCGAACATCACTCCCAACAAGCTACAGACCCATACTTGAGGCACTGGACATTGCCTCAGATATGATTGGCAAGCCTGTATCGAGCAGCCTTCTGATTCGGCGGATCCAAGAGACCGCCGACCGAAGGCAAGTTGAGAAGGACATTGATGAGTCCATACAGAACTCAGCACTGTTTTCGAGCAGCAGCAAAGGGAAAGGAAAGGGTAAAGGAAAGGCTACTGGGAAGAACCAAGCGAGAGGGAGCAATAACGGTCTACACTGCAACAACTGTGGCCGTAACAACCACGTTGAGAGAGACTGCTATAGAGAGGGCGGAGGCAAAGCAGGGCAAGCACCATGGGACAAAGCTAAAAAGACAGCTCAAGCCAATACGGCAGAGAAGGCAGACGATGAAACACCCACAAACCACGGATTTGCAACCATCCTAGAAGTCGACACACCAGTTCTCAAGTGCGCATCCGACTTCCAAGCAGAAGCCCTCACAGCCTCAGGCGACGACATGATCCACGAAATTGTTGACACTGGTGCGAGCAACCATTTCACCGGCTATCGTGAAAAATTCAGGAACTTTACCGCAATCAAGCCAATCCCTATCAAGGCGGCAGACGGTAGAACATTCAGCGCAACTGGTAAGGGAGACTACCCTACCCAATTGCCAATGGGACCAAACCAAAAGCCTACGCCTGTCACCCTCTATAACACATACTACTCGCCTAGCATGGCATTCACGCTCATCTCAGTCAGCTGCCTAGATCGAAGCGGATATGCACTCACCATTCAGGATGGTACCTGCACTATACGAAGCCCACAGCCTAAACGCCAAACAATTGGCATAATACTGGTGACCAGAGGCCTGTACCATATAACCACTTCTAGAACACCCTCACCCATGCCCAATATTCCCATTGCCGCATCAGCTGAACGCCTCGTAACCATGAGGGAGTTTCACAACCTCATGGGCCACCCAAGCGAAGCCGTTCTCATCGCAATGGCAAAATCTGGATCGACACTTGGTATCCAAGTAGAACCAGGAACCAAGGTTGGGTTCTGCCAAGCATGCATACAAGCCAAAGCCGCCCGAAAGCCCTTCCCAAAGATCAGTCTGGGAAATGAGACGGCAAAAGCATATGGTGACAAAGTTGTGACAGATGTCTGGGGACCCGCCGACACTGAGTCAATTGGTGGTCACAGGTACAGCAACACTTACCAGGATGTCTCGTCACGAGAGGAAAAGGTCTACTTCATGAAGAAGAAGTCTGAGTCATACTCATGCTACCAGAAGTATGAGCCTTGGGCAAAAGTGCAGCGCAGTGTGAAGAACATACGGATACTCGGCTCAGACCGAGGGGGAGAGTTCATGAGCAAGGAGTTTAAAAACCACCTCGATCTCGCAGGAACAGCACGCCACTTGACTGTCCATGACTCACCCCAATCCAACGGAATGGCAGAGCGCGGCAACCGCTCGCATCTTGAAGGTGCCAGGGCAATGCTTATTAAAGCAGGGTTACCGCCGTATCTATGGGCTGAAGCCGTATCACACAAAGTATGGCTAAAGAACAGGACACCCCACAGTGCATTAGAGGGTAATATCACCCCACACGAGAAGGTGACTCACCAGAAGCCTGACCTCTCTCAGTTGCATGAATTTGGGTGCACCGTCTGGGTGAAGAAGCTCGGGCGAAGCAAACTCCAACCCCAGGCAGATGCTGGCCGCCTTGTTGGCTTTGACGAAGAATCCAAGGGTATCCGGGTATACTGGCCTGGACAGAGAAGAGTCAGTATCGAGAGAGACGTCTACTTCGACAACAAAGAGACACTCGAGCCAGAAGATGTCAAGATTGAGGGGGAGACAGTAACAAGCCCCAATCCAGCCACTCCCGACTCAAACCTGAAGCCCAAAAGACAAGCAGACGAACCTAAAACACCCAAAGCTCTACCTGATACGCATCATGAACGCTCACCATCACCGCTCACACCACTCCCTGATAGTCCCAGCCCTGCTCTACATGAGCGACGCATCCAAACCACAGACGACACCCAAGATCAAGAAGATCTTGAACCTCTCGGCAGAGGTCGTCGTACTGGACGAAAGCCAGAAGGCTTTTACAACGACAATAGACTATCAAAGCAATCTGCGACCAAGCACACCCTTATCATTGAAGATGAAAGGAGCACCGAGTCGGAGGCAGAGCTCGACGCCAAAGAAGAAGAGCCGTTTGCCGGTTTACAGATGTTTGCATTTGCAACAAGCCATGGAGAGCCTGAGAGCCTGCAGGAAGCATTAAAGGGATATGAAGCGAGGGAATGGAAGCAAGCAGTAGGAGATGATCTGGACGAAGTCGAAGCCATGGGAACTTATGAGATAATTCCCAGGCCACACAGCATCAACGTGGCCAAATGCAGATACACCTTTCGAGCAAAAAAGGACGAGATGAACAGAATCGTACGCTACAAAGCACGTCTCGTTCTCAAAGGCTTCTCCCAAATATACGGCATTGACTTTCACGAAACCTTTGCCCCAACCGTCCGACTCACAACCCTCCGCATCCTGCTATCTGTTGCAGCTAGCAAGGGCTCAGCAATCCAACAGGCCGACGTCAAAAATGCCTACCTGCAAGCCGAGCTCAAGGAAACCATCTACATGGAGCTACCTCCAATGTATGACATGTTCCGAGCCATCCCCGAGCGCTTAAAGGGTAAGCAGCTAGTATGCAAACTCCTCAAACCCCTCTATGGCAGCCGTCAAGGTGCAAACGAGTGGTATAACAAGCTGAAGGGCGTCTTTGCACAGCTAGGATACCAAGTATGCAAGTCAGACGAAGCGGTGTTCTACAGATTTGACGGCGACAAGTACACAATTGTTGCCGCCGCTACTGATGATTTCACCATCATAGCAGACTCAGACGACACTGTAACCCTCATCAAGAAGCAGCTAAGTGAGCACTTCAAAATGACTGACCTCGGCACCCTTCGCTGGCTACTCGGTATTGGCATAAAACGCGACTTGACCGCAAGGACCATCACACTAGACCAACACGGTTATATTGATGGAATAATCAAGGACATGAGTCTAGAAGACGCCAGAACAGTTACAACACCTCTCGAGCCTGGAGTCGACCTCAGCTTCGACTCACCTTCCGTCTCAAAAACAGTCCTGTCCCCACGCGAGCAAACCCAATACCGAATGGCCATCGGCAAGCTGATGTATGCGATGCTTGGCACACGTCCCGACATTGCATTCGCAGTCACCACCCTCTCCCGTTACATGGACGAGCCAAGAACGACTCATTGGCATGCCGTCCTTCGTGTCTTCAAGTACCTGAAAGGCACGATTCAGCTCACACTCATACTTGGAGGCAAGAACATGTCACTGACCGGTTACACGGACGCCGATTGGGGTTCACAGATGCACAGACATTCCATCTCCGGCTACGCCTTCTTCGTTGGAATCGGAGCCGTCTCGTGGAGCTCTAAAAAGCAGCCCATCATCACTGCATCCACCACCGAATCGGAATACGTTGCAATGACTCACTCATCAAAAGAGCTGATCTGGATCCGGAAGATCTTTGCAGAACTGATCTGCCAGCTCATCAACCCCACGACCCTCTTCTCAGACAATCAGAGCGCCATACGGCTCACCAAAGACTCCACATTCCATGCAAGAACCAAGCATATCGACATCCAGTTCCATTTCATACGCCAGACAGTCACTCTTGGCCAAACCGACCTCAAGTACTGCTCCACAGAGGATATGATTGCCGATATCTTCACAAAATCGCTAGCTCGGGTCAAGCTTGCCAAGTTCCGTGCATTGTTGGGCCTTACAGAGGCATAGCAGTCGAGCTCGAGGGGGAGTGTTGAGAATACGAGCCATGACTGCAGTGACAGTCGTACGGACTCTACTTTAGTTACCGATACAGACAATTTTCGCGCTTTACACAGCCACACATCTTAGCGACCTACTGCCCGCTAAGATGTGAGTACGTTATATTTATTCATTACGCTACCTTACTGACTCGTAGTAGATACATCGTATTTTGTCCTTACAGGTACCGTACATGTCTACTCAGCGACCTACTGCCCGCTAAGATATACATCGTATTTTGTCCTTACAGCCCGAACTCCCTGCACTCGTATCGTTGCAATCTCTTGCCACCGTGACCTTCCAAACATCCCCGGTCCACTGCTCAACAGCAAGCTGAAAAGCTCCTCGCGCAATACAACATAACGAAATGGCCACGTCGATGTAAACGTGGGCCAAGTGCCTTAGTAGACGGCCCGAATCAAAGCTGCCGGCCTTCGGATTAGTCAGTGGCGCACAGCTTGACCAAATTTTAACCACACCTCTATACGAGTGCTTATCCTGAGCGATGGCTCAGCGCTCAGTGGTGGAATTGGGAATGTAGTCGCGCTCTGCTGCTCGACAATATTTATTCATCAGGCGACATCATTTGGTCTCCAGATCATATCAATACTGAACGCAGTGTGCATCGATAAATCAAGACATGCCCGATATGTGGAACCAAAGATTACGCTAGTACGACATCCACTATGACTTGAAAGTACAATCTGTTCAGAATTCTGATTATATGTGATCGTACAAGGCCGCATAAAAAGACATTAGACAACGGAAGCAGATAATCCCATAGCCTTTCGTCCCAGGGGATTCAAAATGTCACCAGGCTTTCCAAAGCCTACCAACGCATTTTCATGCTTCGTCGGCACCGGGAAATCAGGTGGCGTGACTGCCTTCAAGAAGCATTCCTTCTGCCTCTCGATGTATATTTGATTTAATGGAGTTGTAGGAACAGCTGGGATGTACATCACTAGAGTTGAGGTATTAAGCATGCCCCACGCATGGACAGTCTTAAAACATACCAGCGGAGTCACATTTCCCAGTATGTTCTTTCTCGACCGAATGGATGACGTCGCCATGCCAGAACACCGCGTCCCCAGGGAAAACCTTAGGCATCGAAGTCATCGTTTTTTCCAAGAGAAGGTTGGGGTGCAGTTCAGGTGTAGGACGAGGCCCGTACCACCCTCCATTACGAGGGATGAGACCAGGAAAATCAGCACTTGAAATATCTGTATGAACAGATTCATTATTGTTACTGTTCACAGAGAGGCGAACACGTACCGAATGCCCAGCTCTTAGGATTCGAGACTTCCTGGGAGTCCGGTTCCACCAGTAAGCGAAAGAAGGGGCGGAGGATCAAATAGGCGTTTGAGAGCAATACATTTGGAAAAACTTGCAAAGTTCCTTCGGTGGGGGCCGCTTCGCTGATAAACCGAGCTTGCATCAATATGTCATACGTCAGCAGTGGAAGCGCCTGAACCTCAAGGCGAGCCATCCTTGGAAGGCTCGAAAAATGGATGACTGTGAGTTTATTTTTAGACCAGAGACGACACGGGAAAAGTCTTTGAGACAAGCGTACCTGCATTGGCCTGCCGTACAAAGAATTCTGTGCACCTACACGACCTGCAAGTGTGAAAGGATCGTGCTTACGCCATTGGCCACTGAAGATGTCAGAAAAACAGGACCTGAGTGTTGGGTCCTCCCAGCGTTCGATGGTACCGCCTGTAAATCTCTCAGCACGGAATTAGGAACAAAAATAACAAAAGGGACGATGCACCATCAACATGGGGCGGTAATACTGCAGTCCAAGGACCGTCGGACCCGGGATGCCTGAAGCGAAAACAATCAGCGTAGGTGAGCGGTGAATTCAAGTCTACGCCTTCAAGTTTCTGTCCTGGCTCGGCATGGTACAAGTTATTCAACCAGACCGAAGCTGTGAGCATATTTGGATGCGCGCGCGCTTCCAGCTGAGGTTTCGTCCAGCTGTAGTACGATTAGAATTAAGGAACGTGTAAGAGTGATGGAATTGCACAGACTACAGTCGGAAGAACTGTTTATTGCCATCAGGAAAGCCTGAAGGTTCATGTGAGAAACTCGGAGGCCGACAAGCTATGTAGAAAGTATACCGTCAGCATCTGGATTAGCGGATACGAAATCTTCCAGTGACTTCTTCCAAGCAATGGTCTGCGAGTCGTCGATAATATCCCTGATGACAACACAGCCTTTGCGTCGAATTTCATCAATCTGATCGCCCGAAAGACTCTGAAGTTCGGAGAATTGGACTTGGGGAATGAACTAAGATCTGTGAGACAAAGTACGCATTGTCATAGCAATGAACGTAGCTTACCTCGGGACCCCCAGCGCTGATGTTCTGGGTCACCTTCTTCATTTCGTCTAGGATGTCGGCCCATGCTCGTGTAACGCGTTCTTCAAAGTCTGGATACGAAGAAGCGATTTCCTTCTTGATATTAATTAGATGGGAAGCTGAAGAGGAATCTGACATGACGAGAGATGCGGGATGAAGAACCTGTCTCCCATCAACCTTTTATCTGGTCCATAGACCAAAGCCTGTGACTAAAAACTAAGGGTTATGCATTTCTCCGAGGTTTCTCCGTCGCACAAACCGAGGTCCAATAGCCATAGCCTAGCCACAAGAAGACTTCACACCTGTACTTTATCGAGCCAATAGCAGGCCAGGGAACGCTCCTTATTCGCACCGGAATCACCATGGGACTTGTGGTGTGACTCCGACAAAAAACTGAAGACCAAATCTGAATTCTGTTGTTCCTTTGTAGCTTCAAACAGACAGCGAAGCACCCAATAAAGAGCATGCAGAGCTGATCGCAGGTTTCATAAAGCTAACGTTGGTTGCAATAATATCGTGGCGCGGAACTAGGACAATCAGAGCGACTCATATTACTCTCTGTGTCATAAGTCTCACGCACTCGGGCCATCCGATGTACACCCTAGATAAAAACTAACATTTTATCAAGCGTTCCGATCGAGTAGACGAAGGCCCAATGACAACCCACCACTCTTCCTATATAAAACCTTGACGAAAGTTTCAACCTTGTGTGTTAACGGCGACAGCCGGCGGCGTAACGCTTCATCTACCAGCAAGTATCATTGAATCACGATATTTATAATTAAAAAAAGGAAATAGACCTCCCAGATAGCACAACAATGCATCTAGTGACTACTTAATTCTCCAGACTCGCCACTGAGTCAGGGTTTCATTGAGCACTTCTTTTCCGCCAAAATCAGCTCACACGGATGCTCCTAGCCTCAAAGATTGACAATTCAACGAATAATTCCGAGTCGTGCGAGACTACAGGCCTGTCTGGAAAGCTCTTGGTAACGATAGAGCCCGCACCAACGAACATCCTTGACGAGTTACTGCTTTGGCTTGGATGCTGGCTATGATTTAACATTGATTATTGAGCGAAAGAATATGGGTGTAAATAGATTGTACTTACGGCCTCGTCAGTCCGGCAGTCATCGCCGATGACTTTTTTGGAGGCACGCTCCAAGTCGGTCTGGTGCTCTTTAACGCTGACGCCATGAGTTGTTGCGTAGAAATAAACATCTGCACCTGTATAAGCACGTGTATCAGTTGTAACAGTTGCACCGTCAAGCATAGTTGTATAAGTATTCTCATTCGCGTGGGAGCCTTCTAGAAAATAAATCATCAGCAGATATCAGCGAAGAAAAGATAACATAAACAAACGTTCTCCAAAATCCAACATATGAGCCAGGAGCAGCAAACGACGAGTAGCAGCACGACAATAATTTAGAGGAAGGCCCTACGGTGGCCCTTCGACACATACAGTGTCAAAGTTGCTCACAAGTGCATTGAGAAGCTCTGCGAGAATCTCCTTTCTCTCCCGTGTGTCCAGAGTGGTCGGGGAAGCATTGTAACGATGCATCAAGACACGAGCACGGTGGCGGGCGACAAGCAGCTCAGGCTCCATACAATTGTACAGCCAATTTTTTGAAGCCGGGCATGACACGGATCTGGCTCGGGGCGCCGATAGCTCTAAGGATAGGATCACAGTATGATGTCCACACCGGCTGTATATCAGTAAAAGAAGTAAATATCCGGTGTCAGGCGATAAAGAAGTCTTGTAGCCATCAAAAACGCTAGAAAAAGCAACTCACTATTTGGCAAAGGAACCTCGAATTACCAATGCAGTGGGACGGCCCGGGACAAGCCGCCGACCTCCGGACCCGGACCCTGAACACGATCATTAGGCGGCTGATATGTTAGACTTGACCGCGACGGATGGTTCTGGGGTTCGTTATCGAAATCTTGACATGCTTTTGATAACAATGGCTCGGTGGTCGCTCATGGTCGGAACTTGGATCACCTTTCTACACCGATGGCGCAGCAGCCTTTGTCTCAACAATATTCTTCTGTTCCTCAGACTTCCGAACCTGCGTTTCTTACTGCCATGTCTGCTAACATTCGTTCTCCATCGTCAAGGCCCTCTCGTGCGACTGCGCAGCTCGGATCTATAACTCAAGGCGTAGCCAGTGGCGCCATCGGTGGGGCGTATGGTCCTTACACTGTATGCTTTTTTTAATTAAAACTAGCTTCGACGACTCAACTGACGTCGGATTGCATCGAAGTCCTCGAATATGGTCAACAGTACAAATTCACGCTTTCTTGCAGCACCTTCCCAGGCTTACTCATCGACAAAACCTGCCGCTACAACGACCGTTCCTCCTTACGTTTGGGAAGATGATCCAGACGACACCCTCCATAACAGTTCCCAACATGACGACGACTCATTTACTATATACTCTCTCCGGGGGTGGCTAAATGCCGGCGCATTAGTGATTATAGCCGTTGGTCTTATAATTCTTTTCGCTGGGTATCCCATCATCGCGAACTACTCCAAAAATACTCCCTCTGTTTCGGGGTACAACCTCGGCGGCATCAATGGTTCCGGACAGATACCTGATCTTCCTGGTTTACCCTCCCTCATCGATGAGGATACCCCAACCGGCGCTTATTCTCGCACAGGTCAAGATGGCCTGAAATATAACTTGGTCTTCAGTGACGAATTCAACACTGACGGTCGAACGTTTTATCCTGGCGATGATCCATTTTGGGAGGCGGCAGACCTTCACTACTGGACTACCGATGACCTCGAATGGTATGATCCCAGCGTAAGCTTTACCTCTTCTCGTTTTCCTGCTTTTGCTCACGTGTCAGACCGTTTAGGCCATCACCACGGATAATGGGAAGCTCGTAATCACTTTCAGCATGGAGGATATACACGATCTGAATTTTAAAAGCGGTGAGCCTCAAAGCAACTCTTCCGCATTGTCCTTCAACAAATTCAACGTGAGGTTAGGCATGCTCACGACGTGGAATAAGCTTTGCTTTACGACAGGCTACATGGAGGTTTCAATAAGTATGCCTGGTGACTACAAGACTCCTGGTTTCTGGCCAGGTTAGTAATCTGTACGGTTTCTCGATGCACTTATCACGGAGCGTTTATTATAGGCGCATGGACTATGGGCAATCTGGTAAGTATTCAATTACTCCTCTCATACCCTGACCAACATATCACTTTAGGGTAGACCTGGTTATGGTGCCACCACCGACGGCATGTGGCCCTATAGTTATGATGCATGCGACGTCGGGACATTCCCAAACCAGACAACTGCTGCTGGAGAGCCTGCTGCTGCTCTTACTGGTAGTTCATATGGAGGATCTCTCAGCTATCTACCGGGGCAACGAACATCTGCGTGCACATGTGAAGGCGGAGATCATCCAGGCCCAAGTACCAATATCGGTCGTGGTGCTCCTGAAATCGACATCCTTGAACACCAAATTGATGTCAACGTCTGGCAAGGCATGGTGTCGCAGACTTTCCAAGTAGGGCCGTTCAATTATCAATACCAATTTGACAACACGACACCTGCGACGACTATCTCTGATTCTTCGATCACTCATTTCAACACCTACATCGGTAATACGTACCAGCAATCCGTTTCTGCGTTGACCTATATCGATGAAACATACTATAATGATGAGGCGTACGGGACGTACGGAATCGAATGGTTTTCAGACCCTGATAGTAGAGATGATGGTTATATACAGTGGTATAGCGGAGGTGTCGAGTCATGGAAGGTCACGTCCGCATCGGTTGGTCCTGATGACACTGTCGAAATCAGCCAACGGCTTATCCCTGAAGAACCTATGGTAAGTCTATTCTTGTTCCGCTCGTTAAACCTGTTCGACTCAAGCCATATACAAGTACCTCATATTCAATTTGGGGATGGCGGACAACTTCCAGCCGGTGGATTTCAAGCATATCACCTTTCCAGGGAAGATGTACATTGATTATGTACGGGTCTATCAGCGAGTGGGAACGAAGGATGGGATGACGTGCAACCCTCCTCTGCGGCCCACTCAGGATTACATCAACGAGTATGTGGACATTCATTTCGGCAAATTTCGAAGTCTTACCAATTGAAACCAAGCCATATTGAAGCCTACACGAATCCGAATTTGACAACATGGGAACAGACTGGATTCCCCGTACCAAGCAATTCCTTGTATGATGGTTGTTAGACCATCGGGTATGCTCACTTGTGCTAAGCTTCAGCGTCATGCAAACGGTTTATTTGTCGTGTCTTTTCGTACTAAACATGTATATACTGCCAGATGTTCCTCACATATCTTCTTTTTTTGAGTACGACATTTATTTGTATCAATCATGACATACATTACGCACCTGAAACTCCCGATGACCGTCCGAGGACAGGTTGCTGTAACTGTCAGTGGGACTGCGCAAGGGCGCCGTTGAGCCAATGGGCCGTGCGTGGGAAATATTGTCTCCGGCATCCTTTCTGGGACGTTGTTCGGTTATCTATTGACCCATCTTCCAAGTTTTTTGCCCTATAGAGACTTGGATCTACCGAGCAATCAATTTTGGTACGAGTTCCATGGCAATTCACGTCTTTGTTGTTGTTCGAACTTTGTCAATGTTCAGCGTTTTCACGTAAGCGCAGTTGAATTGTCATAACTCAATTTATGCGAGAACATTGATGACTCTGAAAAAGGTGGTTGCCTGCGAAGCTCACGGGAATAGGTGGGTGTGCGGTGACTGCGAACAAAGAACGGGAGGAAATGACCCTGTCTTGCTCCCTCTACCTCCCCAGGTCGTTGCTCCTGATTCAACTTGTCGACGTTATCCACCCAAGTTCCAAAGCAGCGCGACGCGTCGCATATTTGTCTCACCCAACCATGATGAATTCCGTAACTTATTTTTCCGGCCGACAGAATTTTCGACGTTCGGGACGTGGCGTTGAGGACCTTACGAGATTCTGATTTTGAAAACGGCGTTCACCAGTCTTTTGGCGACTGAAAGCAGCAGCTATATTGCTTGTTGCCTCATCTATTGAGCCTCTGAATCAGGTTGTCGTGAGATATTAGCAACCCTTATCCATTGGCGGATTCGGTGATCTCGACAATCAGGTCCCACGCTTTTCTCATATTCATATTCAAAAAGGCCTCACTGTCAACGTCTACCGCCATCCCAGTGCTTCGTTCAGTTACGACCTTATTTTCATTCTCGGTATGTCACGTATGTGTTCCGAGGACATCAGACTTCCGATGCGGTCGTCAAACAAATGCCAACTATCTCGGCAAAAAATGCTACGAGTCCCTCCCGTAAAACTTGAACATGGCTTTCGAGGACCTTATCCAGAATTATTCCCAGTTTGTCAAGGCACGCATTATTTTTTTAATGCGCTCACCTCGTCTTCCTTGACGCTTGGGTAACTCGAGGGCTGATTATAAGACGATACTGCGGCGATGGAGGTTCTATCAGCGACGACTTGTTGCTTCGATTCTCGCGACTGGCAGTTCGTGCATAAACGTGATATGGCGTTCGCGCCTCGTACGCAGGATATTGATAATCAATTATCAGGAACCTACGGTAATCGAATGCATATAAACCCTCAGCTGTCGACCCTCTCTTCATACGTCCTTTGTTGATACATCTTCATGGCGTCTTGCGGTACACACCTTCGGTCTATCTTCTTCTTGCTCCTTGCTATAGGGTTATATGGCTCTGGCGTGAATGCGAAGCCCGTCTCATCAACTTCCTCTTGGTGGTGGCCTCACCCCCAACCTCGATGCAACTTTCCGGAAACTCGTGTGGAGTGGTAAATATATTTGATTATTATGCCCTCCGTTCTCCCCTCACTATTCTTCTACGCAGGACGACACTGTCGAGCGAGCAAAAAACGGCCTACTTCAAAGCCGAGTTGTGTCTCTATGCTGCGCCAGCTCGAACTAGCATTCCCGGCGTGGTATCACGTTACGACGATCTAGTTCGTTTATTTTTTTACGCATATTCTCGCGAACATCAGTATTCAATTTTTGTGCCCAGGTCGGTGTGCACTCCATACAATCAAACACCACAGATCTGGGCGATCTTTGGCATCCAACTGGACAGTTCGTTGTTTGCATTCCCCTGGGCTTGCAATACCTACTAACGCGGTCGTTGAATAGATTCCTAGCTGTGAGCCGACCTCAGACAAACGTCCTTCAAAAGCCTCTTAACATATCCCACAGGTCCATCGGTACTACGTCCACACTCACGCAATGCTGCTTCGTCGAGAATGCGGATACAGAGGTCCCGTAAGTCATTTGCTCTCCCTCAAATTCCCCATTCACCACATATCTAATAACAGATCCCTTACTGGAACGAAGTCCCCGACGCCGGTGCCTTCGCCAATTCGACTACCATCCTCGATTTTGGTGGCGAAGGAGAAGAGTCATCGAACTATACGGTGCCCTCTGGTCCCTTCGCGAACTTGACAGTCCATCTAGGGCCCGGGGCGACCAACGTTGATCACAGGCTCACGCGTAAAGGAGACGTGAGGAACTCTGTACAGGCGAACCAGACGTATGTGGACACCGTGATGTCCGCGACATCCTTTGCGCAGTTCCAAAATTCTCTCTCTCGTAGTCTGCATGGAGCTGGGCATGGAGGGATCGGAGGAGACGTGAGTTTAAGTTTTGAGTGTTTCTGATGGGCATGCGACACGCGTGACGCTCCCTCCTTAGATGATCAACATCTTGACCGCTCCTAACGATCCGCTTTTCTGGGTGCACCACGGTTATTTGGACTACGTACGCTCGTTCCGATCAGATTTCCTGGCTTCTTTATTGAAGAGTTTGATAGGTCTGGTGGAAATGGCAAGGCAGGAACCAGACAAGGATCCACGATCTTATAGGTGCGGGAAACGAAACAGGCAAGGCCCCTCCAACGGGATTCGTGGTATGTCTTGCCATTTTGTGGCCGTTGCAGCTTTTGACGTTTTGCTTGGTCGCAGGCAACAAGTGAAGCCACAAAGTTGTATGTCTACGACCTTATTGTTAATGCGACGGTGAGTTGTTTTATTTTTCGCAGCAAGAAATATAGTTGATGCTTTGAATGCGTGTAGGTGGGAGACGTGGTGGACACGCAGGGTGGATTTTTGTGTTATACTTATGTCTGATGTAGGTGGTGGCTTATTCGGACACCTGATACCCACATATATCCACTCACTTGTTTTATCGCTATTATTTATTCATGTAAACCCAGTGCAACAAAACCGTGTCTCTAAGTATGCATGAATGGCGAATTATGTCCCGATGAACTCGCTCACCCAAAGCACCCCCCGGCGCCCGTTGTTAAGCAATAGCTCCGGGCGACGGTCCGAATTCTTATCCAGCTTTGAGCTACTTCAACTTCAAAGGCGAGCTGGCTATGTATAGCAATGTTATTCTGCATATGACATAGCACACGGTCACACATCCATGACAGTCGAAGGGTGTGAGCATATACTTATAAGAATATAAGGTCTTCCCTTCACGTTGCTGATGAAGAAATGTTTACTATGAAGATAAGAAACTAAAACGGTGATCCGAAGTGGTAATAAGAACGGTATATGAATACAATTATCTGGATAAAGTCCAATGTCCATCATGTGTAGAATTTGCGATTCTCGTTGGGTCCAAAGAGATCTTTCCTGATCTCGGGAAGCATCTATTACATTGTCAGCATGTGGAAGAAGAGAGGGCAAATAAAACGAACTCGGTCTTCGAGGAGCCTCAGACGCTCATCCAAAGTGTTATCGATAGTAATGCGGCGCGAACCATTGACGAGTTTGATTCCGCCAGCGCTGTATAGGCCGTCAGTCTTCTTGTAGTAAAGGCGCCTGCTAGAGATAGACCTACCCATCTCCACCCAAAGATCCCTCGACAGTGTACGTCACCTCGCGCCCACTGATCTCCTTGTACGCCTGTGCAGCATTCGCAGCCGCCTCCTCGACCAGGGAGACATCTTGCTTCCTGGCGAACAGAGCGACGGAAGGCTCGAGGAGCTGCAAGAACCCCTGGGAGATGAAGCCTTCAAGGAACTGGACGTAGCGTCCGTCGTCCTTGGCGAGAGTCAGTACCGATGCACGTGAAGTAGAGAACAGTTCTTGAAGATGCTGTTCGCGTTGATGGAGCAACTTGAGCCGGGATTTGTTGGTTAATGTAGATTGGGCACTGTACGGCTGATGTTCAGAGCACCATGATAGAGACTAGAGGACACCGACATCTTCTGGGCAACTTCTGCGCCTTTCCTCTTCTTCTCGTACTGCGCGTCAATGGCTTGTTGTTCCTGCTTGACAAGTTTCGCCTACGACATTGTTACTTAGGGACACCGACCAAGCGAAGGACAGGTACCTTCTCAATAGCGAATTCCTCGTCTGCCTTTATCCTTATTTCTCTTGCTTTCTCCAGCGCCTCCTGCTTGATGAAAGCAACCTGTCCAGTGCATTAGCCGTCGGCCCACGTCACGAAGGGTTCCACCGGGTACCATTTTGTTCATTTCAGTGAGAACTTCATCGTCGTTAAGAGGTCGGTTCGACATGTTGGCAAAGGGATACACGGGGAGTCGGTCGATGGTATCTGTTGCTCAAGGTGGTAGGCACTAGCAGTAATCAGTTGCAATGACCGCTGGTAGGAACTCGGAAGGTGGGAACTTCCTTCCTTATCTAGTTACACCTGATGCCGCTCGCGTGGGAAAAAGTCCCAGATAGGACACCCAAATTTCGTACGCGCCTACACCGTAAACGACACAAAGCGACTCCAGGGCCCGTCGACATCGTCAGCAAGCCGTCGAAGATCATCGTGAGTCTCTTCCCCGCCCTTTTGTGTCCCTGTTGGCGAAAGAATGGAGGCAGAAGTTGCTATTTGAGGCTGGATTCGATGGATGTGATTTGGATGTACTGACTGGTCTGCCTGCAGGTCAAAATATGGCTTCGAAACTACCATCCGTCCTGGCCGCTACTGAGGAGGAGATCCAGCTCCTTCTCGCTGCCCAATGTCACATTGGCACAAAAAACTGCGATAAGCAGATGGAACCGTACGTCTGGAAACGACGGGCTGACGGTTAGCAATTCTCCAGACTTCTGCGTTTCTTTGCCTCAGATTTTCTAATAGGAATCCACATTCTGAACATTGGAAAGACCTGGGAAAAGATCGTCCTCGCTGCTCGTGCAATTGTTGCAATCGAAAACCCCAATGATGTCTGTGTCATCTCGGCACGTCCTTACGGACACCGTGCTGTCCTGAAATACGCTGCCAACACTGGCGCTCAGGCCATTGCCGGACGGTTCACGCCCGGTTCTTTCACTAATTACATCACCCGGTCGTTCAAGGAGCCCCGTCTCATCGTCGTAACTGACCCCCGTGTTGACCACCAAGCCATTCGTGAGGCTTCATACGTCAACATCCCCGTTATCGCTCTCTGCGACACCGATGCTCCCCTGAAATTTGTCGACATTGCCATCCCCACTAACAACAAGACGAGGCACTCGATAGGTCTCATCTGGTGGTTGCTCGCCCGCGAAGTCCTCAGGCTTCGTGGCACAATCCCTCGCACGAGCGACGGCTGGAATGTCATGGTCGACATGTTCTTCTACAGGGACCCCGAAGAAGTCGAGAAGCAACAGCAGGAGGAGGCTGCCGCCAAGCTTGCTGCCCAGCAGGGTGCAGATGAGCCCGCCGTTGTTACAGAGTGGGATGTACCGAGTGCACCCCAGGCCGGCAGTATCAACCCTGCTTTGGTCGGTCAAGAAGGTGTTTTTGTTTTTGTGGATCAATAAGCGTCTTTTCTTATGTATTATCTTATAGGTGGCCTCGACTGGGCCGCTGACCCCAACCCTTCGACTGACTGGGCTGCGGAGCCAGCAACCGGTACCGGAGGATGGGGTGCTGACGAGACCGCTACTGGCTGGAATTAGGTTGTTGAATATACATTTGACTTTCAAGCATCATTTCGCGGTCTTTATTATGCGCTGAAAAAATATGATATATGCATGACTTCCGTCAGTGTTATCTGGAATATCGGGGCGCCGGTTTCAGTCTTCAGCGTCATCACAGAGGAACATGCTGTGAACAGACGTGGCAAGTAAATTTTGGTTTGAATTTAGGATGCATATTTATTATGCGTGCTTGGGAGTGGTCTGCGATTGTGCACTTTCCCTTGTTGGTGACCTTTCCTTACCGGGTTTTGTGCGTCTTGCCCTATCTCGTTTTATTCACACATCGGTGGAACACAAGCGAGCTTGTGCTCTTCGGAGTGATATTGTTTCGTCACGCGCCTGTCGCTTAGGCAAAATAAGAAGGTCGCTCGGCCTTCCCTTCTTTTCTAAGACGTCACTGATCTTCGTTCAGCAGGATATGTATAGTATAGATACTCTATTAAATCTCAATTCAGGACTCTCTTCTCATGGCCTCAATCAATGCGTGTGTGTTTCCGTTTTGATGAATATTCCATACCCTCAGTAACTAATGTCCATCAATGATGGCTCCTTGTCTTTCAGAATTCGAGATGTGGACGTGTGACGAGATTCGGTGCTTAGACTTCTAACGATGGCTCGGGGACGAAGTCCTCGGGTAGTACATCTCTTGTCATTCTAATCACCTTTGAACCTACGTGTGTATGTCGTTTTCGGTTTGACCCTTAAGACGCGGCATGCTCTGAATCCTTCCCGCATTGAAACGGCCCGGAGGTGTCGGTGTGGTGTGCCGAGCTATAAATATGATTTTCCAGAGCGGGCCGCAGTTAGACTGTGATGAGTTGCCGAACCTTCTCACGCTCATGCCGAGAATGCCGTGACCGTGTATAAACTCCACTTGCAAGTTCAAACACAAGTTCGTCACTAAAGTTTCAAAAGCATATTCTCCACACCAAATCATATTCCCTTCGGTTGCATCAATGATGACTATGCCAACGACTAGTGATAGTTTATTGTCTGTCGGTAAAAGCCGCGGACGGCCTGGGTATGCTCTATCGATTACGCTCGTCGCTTCTGAAAGGTCACGACTCACCAGGACGTGCATATTTAGGGTGAGAGTTGTTTTTTATATGCTCAGAAGCCCTTTAACGCTAAATTAGCCTAGGAGAATGATTGTTACTCGTTTCCGCTCTTCTCCTCAGCAAAATACTAGCTTTCCTGTCTCGCGGCACGCCGTAGTTTGGATATGCGTAACTTCGAGCGAAGGTAACATGGCTGAACTGATTTGCCTTTGTATATCAATCTGCACAACTGTCAGATAACTTGCGCCATGCATGTTTCACATGATTCGAAGCAAGAGCTGAATATGACGCATTATATTCTCTTCTGTTCGGTGGCTTGGAAGAAAAAAAAACAAACCGGTAGCTCTCTGTCGGCTGTGGCGTGGCTTCAGTGAGTGTGATACTGCTTCCCGTGCACTCAAGCATTGTTGAAATTTAGCAATTTCAATTGAAGGATACATCACCTACGTTCTTGCTGAGTCCATAGTCCGTCTCTTCGACAGGCTCTGCTGAAACAAGCGGACACTGGCGTCGCGATGACCGCAAGAAGGAGGAAAACTCATCTTGTTGAACCAAACAAGAGTCTTATCAGATATCGGGTACACAAGGGCTTGTATCCTGACTTAGGACCGATTCTGAAGGAGTACCTGAACCTCACGCCTCATGGGTCAGACTCCGCATATATCAGAACAAATATCGTCATCTATTCGTCCTTAGGCAGCCATAGGCGGTCACAAGGGATACCCGGTACCCTGCTGCACGCGTGGACGTGCACTTTCTCGACGTTACATCAATCTAACAGTTCCTATGGTATGGTAGGGATGCTTCGATACTTGAAACCACGCTCTCTGATACTGATTATCAGTTATCAATGGATTCTATAGCCTAAAGGTATTCGGGAGCTCCGCACTGATGTTGGATTGGTCGAGGCGTGTGCGATTCCGATGCATGCCTGGCTGTGATGACTCCTCGCCGAATATCTAGCGGACCAACGGAGTACACCCATCAGCTTACGTGGCCTTGAGCTCCCTTGATGGTCTTCTGCGGCAGACCGCTGACCTTAGGTTATTCCCTGGTGGCTATGGAAGAGGAAGTGGAGGCATAGTATTTCATCTGCCTTCATGGTGCTGCCGTCTTTGGAGAGATTTTCTCAAAAGGTTTCTCACACCTTACTTATTACGGGTCCGTATTATACGGGAAGGCGACTTCTGATATACCTTCTAGATGGTAAGTATCCGACTTCGGCTGAGACTCGGATGGTGAAACCTTTTTGGAGTGGCAACATGGTTGTAGGTAGGTACATTGGCTTCCTTCTTAGCCTTATGATGAAACTTTCCAGGCTTCTCTCCGTCTGCGCATCCCTCAGCCATCGCAACCAATTTTCAGTCGAATTTCATTGCGTGTGCTTGGTGATTAACTCAAACTCGCGGCGACTCTCTTTGAAAATACTTCGTCTCATCGCAACAGCCACAGCCAGCGGGGGCTTTGCAACTGGGTTCATTGGTATAATCTCTATTGGGGTATGGGTGCACCAGTCAGCCTGCTCGACTTAAAACAAGCGTTTACGGGAGCAGTTTCTACCGCGTTTACTTTGGAGGGATTTGGGCGGCGCGACACACATGTCAGCCCAGTGCGTAACTTCTTCTGTATACCCGTCGTACCCGAATGCCTGCCGCAGGTCGCAAAGCTCGAGACACCAAACTCTCTATTCTCAGTTATCAGACCGTGAGGACGGCAATCTACTCTACTCAACGAAAACACCAGCTATTTTTTTTTCCTGGCGCTCGCCTTCGAGTCCGCGCCAATTGACTGGACAGTGGAGATTATCCAGTTAATCGGTTTCGGGGAAGATTTGAAACGCCGACAGCACCGAAAGCTTGACAGCTTCCGTCCACGGCATGATAGACCTCAGTTTCAGGGCGAGCTCTCAAGAAAGTACCTGCTAAGGCATTGACACCGCAGAGATGGTTTACTTTTGCCAAACAAGAGCTATCGATTTCGATCGGAACTTCTGCGGAAATTTACGATTATGACGGTGACCGTGGCGATTTTTTCTTGCCTTTCACGCTTCCTGGGGTTGGTCTATTTTGTCTGCTATGTATCCGTGCTACATTTGCAAGGTTCGACTTGAAGCACTTTGCTTATCTGATGAAACGTTTTTGCGTTACACGGAAACAATCATGTCCATAGGTTTTCAAGGTCCGGTATCTATCTGGTTCCTCGCAGCACGAACGTGGCGTATCCTACTGCTCCTGGTAGCTCACAGATTATTTCCAATATCGTGTCAAAAAGAGGAGGTTCATACACCGAACTGAAACAAACCCTCTCCCCATGCTTGTTCTGTAGAACCCCATCCAGTCTCTTGCATCTCCTCGGTCTCGCACGGACCAGCCGTCGCCATAAAATAGGCTTCAATCTATAGCATATGGGCAAATGACGTTTTCTGATGCTATTTCCAAATATTGATGCGCCACGAGTCTCTATCTCGTCAGTACCTGACTCTTCTAGATGCAGTCATCCGTTATCGCAGAAACTACCTATGTGCTTTGCTGATGCATCCCATTCTAGAAAGATGAAGTCTGAGATTGAAATCTTCTCCAGTTTCAGTAGCTGTGTGCATCGTTTCCTATCGTTTCTGAATCGTTTAACATCGGTCTTCCGAGCTTCAAATTCACTATCCGATGGAGGCACATGATTGCCCTGCGTTCCGAGCTCCGGGCTATCAATTACATATCTATGGATGACGTGTGGAAAAATTAAAACCATATCAACACTGCGGGGAACCCTTTCAGGACACTCTAAAGTGTTACACGGTCAACTCACCTCTTCGGCGGCCAAAAAAGAGCCCTGTAAGTAACTATGACGACTTTCAAATCTCTCAAACACTGACGACTGTTGAAAGATCTGTGTTATCTCAAAGAATTTGGGTTGCATCCGTGTGATCGGAGTCACTCTGCGAAGCCCTGTTCGGCCCCTTCTGTGCACACCCTCCGGTCAGAATTTGACAATAATCTGCCGATGGTAGAAATCTCAGCTCCAGGGGAGTCGAGAAAAATTACGACGGAGCCATATTATGGGATTAATTTGTGTAAGTCACTACGAGGTGTGCGGCGGAGTGCGTGTTATTCTTGACATTTGTCTCGAATGAACACAGATACACTTTGCGGTGCAACAAGGATGACGTGTTCGGGGTAACCAAAGGGTCGCCGTGGATCCGTACTGGAAAGTCCCTGCAAAGGCAAGAACATATAAAAGACTTCATAACATCTCCCGGTCAACTCAGAACTCCACATCGCACCCAATTCTCTCCCTGCTCTTAGTATTGATTAATTCTACCGATGCCTCCTGGTGAAGCCACACACATATGGGATATTGGAGGCCCGAAGACGAGCTGGACGAAGGGGGAATACTGCGTTCATTGGATTATAGTCAACGGAAGACCAACGATGTTTACCTTCGAGTGTCTTCAGGACCGTAAGTCCTTGTGCTTTCTCCTCCACCTCGTGACCCTCCTGACTCTCATATCTTGGCATATTATAGATAATACATCACAATCAACTTGCGTGGGTTTGCCAGGCTCCTACATGGTTTCAACCTGCTGACCCGGTTTTATTAGCCCATACCGGGAAGAACCACACAATTTTGGACACCCTATATTCCGAAATGATCATCATGCATGACGGGCTACTCCGCGTTGACGTCAACCATTGATGTATTGGTAAGTCCTGACGCCTTGATGGACTAAAAATTCATATCTTTACGTTGATTTAGTCTCTTGAAGGAACTCGGTGCTAAAGGTGTTATGTATGGATTGCTGCATGTTGACGACCGGTCCTTATTAATTGATCTCATCTGTACCTACGGCGTCGAGTATGTAACATACATAGATATCTATAGCCTGTGCCTGTCTCGCAAGTAGTGGCGCTTTTAATTTCTGCGCCAATGGCAAAACCTTGAAGTTGCCATATGTATACAATAAGTCATCCCCTTGAAACAACAATGGTGGCAGTAATGGTAGATGGCCCCAAGAGGGACGTAATATTCTTAAAGGGCCGAGGGATCAAGACCCGGCAAACCAGGATCATAATGATTCTAGGGCGTGGCCTGCGCGAAAATAATAACCGAACAATAACCCCCTACCGACGGCCGGAGTATAAATCCGAGGCCACCTTTTCAACCACCATCATGGCGTCCAGTCCTTCTGCTTCCAGTCCAAGTGCAGACTCGATTGACGAAGTGACGCTGAAATCCCGCATTGAGAAGCAACTCTGTGACGAGTGCAAACTCGAGCCCTTCGAGCAATGTACGTTTCTAGTCAATTGTCAGCTCTCTTGTTTTTCTGACCTCGTGTTCGTGGAAAGGTGGAAATCATATGGTCAGTCTGTGGCAGCAATTGTCCCAAATTGAATTCTATTGAAACATTTCTAGACTTATATCGCACATATGAAAAAAACTCAACAAGCAGTGTTCATCCGAGTCCAATGGTCCATCCTGAAACATGCTGGGTGCGGTATGACCTCTCCGTTGGCTATGCGTTCAGAGGTATGTCGCGAATTAAACCGAAAGTAATACTTATCAAACTGAAACTTAGGTCGCCACCTTGCGTTTCTTGAAATCCAAGACCAAGATCCCGGTTCCTGGGATTTTGTATCATGACGTGGATGCCGATAGGAAGGTCGGAGGTGAATGGATGATCATGGAATATGTAAGTACCGGTGCCTGTTACCGGGATGGGCTTATCGAGACGAAGAATAGGTCGACGGTGATAACCTCTCTACTGTATGGAGAGGACTCAACGCGAAGCAGCGCGAACAGGTCTGCCTCGCTATCGCTGACGTATGGGTGGAGATAATCAACGTAACCTTCGAGTCGATTGGAAGTATTTACGAGAACGAGAAGGGGGGGTTTCATATCGGACCCATGACACGTCTGGCGTCAAATCGAAACACCTCCATTTCCCCGCCAAAGCTCGAGAAATGCGGCCCATTTTCGACCGCCAAGGAATGGCTCCTGGCAACTGCGCGACGAGATCTGGATTTTGGGGAGAAGCCTCCGGATAATGCGGCCCAAAAGAAAATCTTCATCGACAGCGCAATAGCTAATATCCAGAACCACGACTTTCCCGACCGACTTGAAGATTTGCCCATCGTCCTCGAACACATAGATTTTGCACCTCGAAATATCCTGGTCAGCCGGTCAGACCCCACAAAGATAGTGACTGTCGTAGACTGGGAAGCCGCGCGTGCTATCCCTATGTGGGCTGCTAACCCAAATTTCAACTTTCCCCCTCACTCAGTGACTGACGAGGAGAGAAAGCACCTCCTCACGTTGTTGACCAATCGAGTAATTTCCAAGGCTCCTGCCTGGGAGAAGGCGATAGGACAGGACCTACAGCCTCTGCGAATTCTGCATGATCGTGCGATATATAGTAATATAGATCCGAATATACTACTTCCCGCTCCATACTTAGCATTGTCAGCTACATATTGAGTATGATAGATACTACTTCGTGTTCGTGCCCTTATAATATCTCTGTTGATACTCGAGACTTTCAAAGTAAGGCCCTACGATCTCCGAATCGACATTGGTAGGTCCTTGTATAACACTATGGACAAGTCGGATCGAAGTTTTCGATCGAGGAACTTTAACGGGTGCGATTTAGTGCGGTAACAAGTCGGCGCTTGAGAGATCCCGCGGATGTATTATTGCGTCGTCAGAACGAACCCCAAAATTTCAGCCGGTTGATACACTAAGAAAAGGGTCAGGACAATCCGATTAATTCAATTCAGCGTTTCAAACTAGCAAGATACCTCGAGGGTTTATCACCGCTTCGTATAGACATCGAAGAAAGCAAGAGTGGAAAAATTATGAAGGAAACATACCAGTTCGAATCCAAAAGGTGGGAACTGCAATGTGGTGCCTGAGAGTGAACGACGTCACTCTTTATCTCACCAGGCCGCACCCCATAATTTGGAGTTTCAGGGAAATCATCAATTCCTGTCGGATTGGCCCTAGATGGCATACTTAGTTCTGTGGCACTGTCCAATCAATTGAAAAGGGGTGGTACACACTTGTACACAGATCTTGCCGGGAAGATTGGAATTTGCCGAGGAACGTGCGTAAGTTTTCTCTACAGAACTGAGACATATGAAATTTCAAAGTCGCGTCTGATATACCGGAAAACGTGCGGATATGATATTATTAATAAGTACTGAGTGGATGGAAGTACGATGCTTGGCCCTGACGCCGCTTCCTAGCTGGTCCCGCATCACACCTATAACTGTGTATGAATCCTTCAGGCTTTCTTACCACCACCAGTGCAATCAGACCTTAGAATTAGAATGCTACATAACAACGGTTGATTGAAATAGACCAATGTACATATACAGATGAATTTGGTATACTAATGGACGATGCAAGAGTAAGGTACCAAGAATGAATGGGTGAGGGATCTAAAAAGAGTACCAGATTGAAGTGAGATGCGATAGATAGCACAATGAAATGAGAACACCAGAAAAAAAAACCCTGAAAACTCATCTACGCCGGGTTGGGCTTTGCAACCCTCGCAGATCGCCTCATTGGACGGATCTCGCTCGGCGCCTGTTGCTGCACCTTCTTACGCGAGGGCGTAGCCTTCCCCTTCCCGCCTTTCGCAGGGAGGAGCCCTCCCTCCTCCTCCGCACTCCTTCCCCTCTTCCTCGGAGAAGCAATGTCCATCAGCTCCGCCTCGTCAAGGGCCTCGTCCTCCTCAGCCACAGCTTCCAGGTCTGAGAATGGTCGCTTTTTGCTCGGCCCGTCCTCAATGGCATCGATTTTCACAAATTCGTTCTCCTGCAGCTCCCTCTGTCTATCCTCATGGGATATCATCTCCTGCGACGGCTGCAAAAGTTCCCATCCCTCCTCCTCGGCGCGCAGCAAGACTTCGCTCCTTCGCTCGAGTCGCGAGCTCTGTCGAGGACTGCCATTCTTGTTTGAGGGAGGGGTAGGCGCATCAAGTTGGAGGTTGTCCATTTGACTGCTGACAATCGCTTCTCCATCGGGGTCCCCATTGGATTTCTTCGAAACATCGGGCGGGACTGGAGCCTCGCCATTGGTTTCTTTGTCTGCTCGCGCGGAAGAAAGGTCTTGGTCCATAGAGTCGGCATTTTGGTTCCTGAGATTATAAACCGGAGTGTAAGCTGCAAACCAAGGGTGGTTGCGGGAGTCCGCCATCGTCATACGTTTCGTAGGATCAGTTTCGAGCAGTGCTTGAATGAAGCTCCGGGCTGCTGGAAAGTTAGACATATGACTATTTCAGAAATACGAAACATACCTTCACGGCTATGCACCGCCAATGGCTGCCAGTGAATCCACCGCTCGGCAATGCGCGTTCGGATGTCAGGCTGGTTTTCATCTTCGACGAAGGGGGTGGTGTTGGTGAGCCTGAAAGAATCATTTGAATAGGCACCCGACTACGGAAAGGGAGCACTTCGAGCTCACATTGAATACACGATGACTCCAACGCTCCAGCTGTCCACGAGATTATCGTAGCCTTGGTGATTCTCTTGTCTGACAACTTCTGGAGCAAGGTAGCTAGGAGTACCACACATCGTCTACGGGAAGTGAGTAAGTGCTAAGGATGGAGATAGTAAAGCAAGCTTACACGAAGCATAGTCAAACTATCGACGACCTTTGCGAGACCAAAGTCTGCTACCTTGACGATGGGAGGATTATCTTTGGTCAAGAGAACATTCTACCGGCAGTTAACATCGACAATCCAATGAAATCAGCAATATACACATACTTCCGGCTTGAGATCACGGTGAGTGACGCCAAGGCCATGGACATACTGAACATATAATGAGTTATTGGTTCAGGACTGAAGCCAATCATACGCACGGCGAGCGCATCACACAACTGCCAAGCAATATGGCGGGTTAAGTCTTCCGACAGACCATCGCGTGAAGTGATGTAGTCCAGGAGATCTCCACCTTCGACAAGTTCAAGCACGAGATCTGAATAAACTTGTTGAGGCAGATAAACATACGAAAAACAAACAGTACGGACTGATTGAACCATCCTGGTGGTAATAGACGCCTTTCATCGCACAAATGTTGGGATGCGAAAGATTGGTCATGATATTGATCTCCCTGTTGAGCTGAGTCTGAGTCGTCGTTACAGGTGTTGATCCCTGTGGGCGTTTTTCGCGGATCATCTTGACGGCGACCCATTCGCCAGTTGTGCGTGACATTGCCTTGACGACAGTGGCAAAAGCACCTTTTCCGAGTTCGTGGGCAACTTCGTAGTCGGCATAGACACCCTCAAGCTTGTCGCCACCAGCAACCATACGGAATATGTAGCCTTCAAGGCGAAACGCGTTATGATTTGCATGGCATAAGTCAAAGATGTAGGACATACGATAGTCTTCCATACTGCTTGGCCCTTGTGGAATGACCGTGCCAAACGCGATTTCATTTCCATCGTGAAGCAGACGTTGGTGTCCTTTCCCGATCTTGGAGCCGTTGATCTACAGGATGCATGAAACGGACCGGGACATGTTTTGAAACGAGCGACTCACAAAGGTGCCATTGGTGGACTTATCCAGGACGGTAACAGAAGCAGTGTCATTGTTGTTGACACCATCCCATTCTATCTGACAGTGCTGATTGCCTTTCCCATGAAGATGAACAACTGGGAGTAGAAATGAATTGAAAATATACTCACTGACTCTTGCCCCCGGAAGAACGAAAGCATTCTGTGGATTACGTCCAATGTAAATCATAGGACTCGTCTTAGAAAATTCCATCCGACTGTTGTTGGCGTTGCAGGGTTGTAAAATACCCCATAGGTTGACATCAACAGGATTCGCCTGCGAAGGTTGCTGAGTCGATTGCGTTGCCTGCTGGGTCTGTTCTTCGTCGTCGTCGTAGGGGTAGTCGTTCTCCATTGTCGTGCGCAAGAATGTGGCGGAATAGTTGGTGGTGGCAGAGTAAAGAGAAGGAAAGCCCTTTTATACGCGCTGGTGCCTGTTTCCTGTTCGGTATGTCTTTGTTGAATCCCGGCTCCTTTTTCGTCTTTGTTGGTGGCGGGACAAGAAACCGACGGCGGGTGGCAAAGGGGCCACCCCAAGTAAATTGTCTAAGCGGCCTAGATTTTTAGCACGTCGCCAGTGCAATGGGTATTCGACGCGTAATTTTGGAAATAATTGGCGTATCCAATACCGGCGCGAATCTCTGTGGCTTCGTACGCGAGAGCAAGAGAGAAACCCAGAGTAATTTAAATTTGGCCTCCGTGATTGTCACATCACATGCATCACATGTCACCGCCGTCACGAGCCTGGCGCCTTTGACTGTAACTTCGATTACAACCTTTGTTCTTGCATCGCAAAGTGAAGCGTTGAACGTTGAACGTTAGCGCCAGCCTTTGTGTGCTCCTTTTTTATCTTCATTCGTAGCATTCAAAGGGACTATTATCTCAAGTAGAGATCCAGGATTACAATTTACAAGGTATTACAGTTTTTATTGGACGTTGACGGTACGTGCATCTTATACAAAGACCTTTCTCAACAGCAGTGATAACTATTTGCAGATATCTGAATAATGCCTGACTGGAGCCAGATACCACAAGAGCTTATCGACACCATCGTCGACGAGGTACACCATTCTAGCGATCTCAAATCGTGCTCGCTCGTCAACCGCGCATTTTCTTCGCGGACTCGCGTGCGCCTCTTTCGCCATGTCAATCTGGGATATAGGAGATACTCCTGGAATACTGTTTTTACAAAATTCCACGAGCTTTGTGTTTCATCGCTGCGCTTGTCTGCCAGCGTCAAGATCTTGACCATCACTCAGTGTCATATAACTACCCCACCGTCGACTAGTGGTATCCTCGATCTCATAATCCAGTCTTTGCCAAATCTGGCTGTCATTAAGCTGTTTCATGTCGATATTGGTTGTTTTCTTAATGGACCAATTGCATGTCTTTCTTCACATTCACTCCTCGGAATCCACCTCGATAGTGTTGCTTTCGACAATATAGATCAGTTCTATGATCTTCTCTCGGGATCCCCACGACTCAAAAGCCTAACCTTGTCCGGGGCTGTTTTGGTTTCCAACACCGAAAGTCGGCGCTCCAAGGCATGTCGTGCACTGCCTCAAGTCGAGCATCTAGTTCTCAGGATTGATCATGATCCAGTAGATCGTGTTGGCGCATTAATACTCGAAAGTATATTTCGACAAGGAGGCTGTCCATTCTCTGTGGAACGAGTTCGTCGTCTCACGATCGACGTCAACAATCTTCACACGGTCCAGTTTGATCGCGCTAATGCGATGCTTGCTGCTACATCGCAGACTCTTCAGGAGTTGACTGTATTTCTTATGTGTAAGTGCCCATGTTGATGTCCGTCATCCCTACGTTGACATAATCGCGGTTTCCGTCCTAGCTCAAACTCGGTCGACTCCTTGCCATATCCTCTGCTTTGGCTCAATACGAAAAGTGTGCTTTTCCTTCATGCATGATACTGGTGTAAACCTTTGGTGGTGTATCCGCAATCTTATTTACATTCGAGACAAACTTGGATGCTCTACCATTGAAGAGCTGGCTTTCGAGATAGTATCAGTCGACGCGCGACAACCTGTCGAGGAATGGAAGGAGTTGGATGTATTATTATCCCGCCCTCCATTTTCCGATACAGTCAAGCTTCTCCGCATCACAAATATACTCCGATTCACACCATATCCTGACTTGCAGTCATCGTCTGAAACGATGAGGGCGAAGTACGAGTCTTTCGTTCCGTTGTTGCGCCGGAAAGGAAGGGTCAGTTTTAGCTCGGGTAAGATTCTCCGAGAGTTCTAATATGCCACTGCTGAAACTGGAATTCTAGTGGTAAACGTTAGCGGCGAACGGGATCAGTACTTCACCAGTGACGATTAGCGTCGGTTCTCCTGATGCTCTGTTCAGGACTTCACGTCGAAATCCACTTCAGTGTGACAGGCAGGAAACTGTACCCAATTTCTAGAAGATCTGCGCTAATTGCGAAAATGTGGACATAATGATAGATGAATGAACATCGAACGCTAATGTTACATTGCGAGCGCATGTTTGACGCCTCGGTGGCGTTACAATCAATATCACTGGTTCGTTCTTCACCGCCACCATCCGAATACATACGTCAACTAGTCAATACTAGACTGCGGTTCTCCTCAGCCCTGGTGAAGGACGATTCTATGTCGACTACTGTCAAACCGAGTGGCACGGGGTGTTCGATGGAAAACTCATTGGTTTCTCAGCCATTTGAAGCCCTGTTATCATTTCTCGACAGCTTTCTCACACTTCCGGCGCAAACACAAGGACTCCTTATCTGTTTTCGTCTTGGCTTCAAGGAGGTGTAAACTCCGGAAGAATGTGCTTGCCATCGTTCTGGCTGCGTATTGGTCCCGTTAGTCCGTCAATCGGCGTCAATGAAGACTCGCCCAGCTGCTACTCTTCCAGTGATATAGTTCTTTCAGAGCATCTTGAGACGCAGCATACCCGACCTTGCCGCCGCCGACTACATTACTCGCAACTTCAATGATCGGATGACGGCATAGCGTATAACGGTTCACCCGGTTCTCCCATGGATGAGAAGACATGACGCAAATACTTCCTACCTAGCCCGCCAATATTTTAAATGTTCCCCTGTAGCATCAACTGACCTTACAGACGAAATCGTCTTATACTGGAGTCTAAATTCACCATTCTCAAGAAAGATCAGTCAGTGTGTTCCATCTTCTAAGTGGGAAATAGACTCACACAGTACATCGCAGGCGGTCTTTGCAATGTACAGGGTCGGAGCTTTCCAGCAGGTAGAACCTCGTTAGATTGTTCCCTACCAGTAAACATCCCGAGTCGAGACGGATTGTGCCCATATAGGTTAGGACTGGTCAGGACATCTTTTTCCGACGACATCACAAGGAATATGGGAAACTGATCAGCTTTCTCGACCATCTCGTGTCCATATCACCTGTCATCAGAAATGGACAACTGTATTGTAAGGTACATTTCAATGCCCTGGCTTGAATTCCATCAGAGAACGGCGACGGCGACGGCCTTAGGTTTGAACCCCAGGGTTGTTGACTCATTGGAAGCAGCTCTACGGAACGCTTCTGTATGGGTATGCTCTGCGGGTATTCATTGATACCAAGAAAGAATCGCCTGGCAAAGATAATCAAATTTCGCGGGCATTAGGTCGGGATGCCAAGAGACCCAAAAATCATGAAGTGAATGAAGCGATAGTTGCAGACATGATTGACGCCTCGTAAAGGTGGAATATCACACCAGAGGCGTTATGCGGTTATTGAGAATATTCGTAAGAGGCACAGCACGCGCAGGAATGACTATCTTTTACGCTCGAATATTAAAACCACAAACTGGTAGAATTTCTGATCCAATGTCTCGGAGGATGTCTCCGCAACCTTTCGGGCGCTCATCTTCAAGTCACTCTGCAATGAGGGACATTGTGACGGAAGTGATCATCGTTGATCAAAGAATCAACAAGGAATAGGGATTAACGTAATGCGGGGAAGTCAGGATGCCAGTGGAAGTTCTGGGGAAGGAGCCCATCATATTTCCGATTACTTTCCGTCTTTCGGACCAAGAGAGATCAGGAGGTAACCCTTGTTTAAGAAGGGAAAAATAATCAAAGCCAAAAAAAAACAGGCAAAAAAAAAACGAGGCTTATGACTGATTCTAATTTCTGACGTTCATAATGCAACGTCAGCCCTGCGCATGTATTATAACGCCTGGCTGGGTTCTACTTCTTAATCATCCTGAAGGAAGATACAATGTCCGAAAGCTCGATACTATACAATTGGCTAATCACAGAAATAGTTAAACACGAGCCCTAAGCTGTCAAAGGGCAAAAACTCACTCCACGCGGCTAGGTAACACTGCGGCAGACCCTTGATGCCCCGCTTGGCGTGGTATAGAGGCGTACAGCAGAGCCATTGAAATCTCGACTGCTTTGTAGCCGTAGAAACACAAGGAACAGCCCTTCAACCTTATTCCGTTAGATCGGCGTGTTGCAGTGTTACAATCAGTCTTGGTGTAAGTATACTTATCTACCTCACAAGGACAGAAACGGTGGGGGGGCCGCCCAGACCTGTGCAGGTGGAAGCACCGGGTCCGTAGGCAGAGTAACGGCCTTTAGATCCACCTGCTGACCATCAGCTAGCTGCACTACGTATATATATCTGGTCTCTCGGCACCTCATTGATCATTAACAAGCTTCTCGCATTGCTCTCACGGACAGCTTCTCAAGTCTTCTCCGCGTTAGCGTATATCCGGTGATGGCATGGACTGGCGTATTCAAAGGTGAAGGTGTTGGATGTAGCAAGGACTGTACCGATACTCGGACGATGCACAGGCGAGTTCACCGTCTCCCAGGGCCCGTACCAGGTAAGGACCACCACGTTCCCCATAATAGCCCCTCGTACCTGACATTGTCAATGTCAATCTCTCGTCGGTGACAAAGGCGACCGTGTCTCCGAACGCCACAAAGTTCTGGGCAATATGTTGAGGTACCTGTGTGGTTGTCGGATATCGCACGGGTTGGTTTTGTGGAAAGGGTGTCGGTTCTAAGATCTGTGGACCGCGGAAAAAAGGAAAAGCCTTCTTCACTTTTGTCCAGCGTTCCTCTCCCCCTTGACGTTAATCTCGGGCTCTCGCATTGGCCTAGTCACCCGATAGTTATTAATTGATATGAAATCCGCACTGCGAGTTTCACGGGCATCTGAAAAGTGAGAACGCCAGAACTTATCATGGTGTAGATTCTTCGACCCTATCTGTATGTTGCGTTCTCTCCAAGAAGGTGCTGTAAAGCTAAAAACGTGCCGAAAATAAGAAACCCCGCTATTATTGGCGAGCTCGAGCACTGACTGCAGCCTTGGTGAGGGGCGATGTTTTCATTCAACTTCACCTGCATGGCTGTCCTTTGAGTAAAAATATAGCAGCAAAGAGATAAGCGATCCAGAAGGTTTTGATAGGATATATGCTTAACTACCTCCAGGAATCCAAAGAAATGCTTGCCCAGTTTGATTCGCCGTTGGGCGCAAAGGTTGAGTTTCGGACTCGGACTCACGGAGCCGTGCTCAGTGTGCCGCAGTAAAACGGCTGAACCTGAGACTGACGACCCCAGAATCTCATTGCTGGGCAATCAATGTGATGTTGGCACGAATGATGACATTGCCCGCCAGTAAGAAGCAAGCACAGTGACTGGAAAAATACTTGTGGCTTCTCAAGACCGGAAAACAGGGCGATTAAGTAAGGTCAAATAAAGGCCGTTAAGGTTCTGTGGGAAACTCAACCAGATCAGGACGAGTAGTAGTAGCCAACCTCGGTCCGATGCAGCAGAGTATGGCAACTCGCCTTTGCACACATTTACGGCAGGTTGTCTATCAAACTTGGTCGTGTAAGTCATTCTTTTGACCAATTATATCCAAAATTTCTCGTCCTTCGAACAAGAATCTCAATCTTCTCTGATTCTCATGCCAAGATCTACTTTTCTAGCGGTACGCCGTTCGACACGACAACGATTGTTATTTAAATAACTTGAGGTATTTCCCGCTCTCCGCTTGAAGTTCTCGTAACTACGATGTCCGGCCTCGGAAGACTCGTAGGAAAAGTAGCCATCATCACAGGCAACATTATCGAGTCACTACTATGTCATCGCGATACTGACAACCGTACCCACAGGAGGCGCTGTAGGTCTCGGAGGTGCGATATGCACGCGATATATTAAGGAAGGGGCTAGCGTTGTGATTATGGACATCGATGCCCAAGCAGGCGAAGCCAAGGCATACGCGAACCCCGAAAACACCGCCTTGGTTAAGGGTGACGTCCGTTTGGTCGCCGATTGGGAAAAGGCGCGCGACGTTGCTTTACAGAAATTTGGAAAGATTGATATCGTCATAGTAAATGACTGCTCTTGGCTGCTAGCGCTCAATAATGAACTAACCATCTTGTGTCGTTCTAGAACTGCGCTGGGGTACAGGCTCAACAGGCGGAAATAGCGGTTAGTAACCTTTGTTTGAGCGAAATCGCTTTTGAAATCGAGTTCATACAGTTGTTACATCTGGTATCTGAAGAGACATATGACTTTCTCTTCAGCGTCAACGTCAAGGTAAAGGCTTCAGCCCTGCAAGCCCTCCCAATGCGAACACTTCTCCCTAGCCCATTCACGTCTCCGCTAAAGTCATCATCCCCGTCTTCCTGAAGCAGGGAAGCGGCGTCGTCATCAATATATCTAGGTAACATATCCTTCACTTCGTTTATCCCAATCTGATGCTCCTTGACCTCGTAAGCACCGGTGCTCTCCGCCCTAGACCGAGCTACGCTATTTACAACGCGACTAAAGGCGCCGTTAACTTGTTCACCAAGACCATGGCACTCGAATACGCCCCTACGGTCCGAGTGTGCGCCATTGCTCCAGCTCTGGCGACCACCGCCATGTAGACATCCGACTTCATGGCTCGTATGAGTCTCGGTACTAAAACTGAAACACACCCTTAGGTTACAGACCACACTCGGTGTGAAGGAAGACACACCGGAGAACCGTGCGCCCTTCTTACAAAGTGTGTATACAGGCACGATTATCTGTCGTACAAATTATGTCATTAACTAACCGCTGTTAGCTATCCCCATGACTCGCCTCTGTGATCCGGAAGATATAGCCAATATGGCAACGTTCCTAGCTTCTGATGAAGCTTCGTTTATTACCGGAACGATCTACGAGGTCGACGGCGGACGGTGTATTGTAAGTTTTCGCCTTTCTTCGTGGGGTTTCGTTAATCCACCTCCTTTCAGTGAGAGTTTCACATCATGCAATATCATCAAGTTTGTGGGACTATGCGTTCCATATTAGTGAATATATCACTCGAACTTCATGCTAATACACACCAAGTAATGTCATGAAGGGTCGTTTCAGCTACAAGCAAGTACATCGTAATTAACGGAATGCTGGATAAATCAGCAATTCCATGGACGACTACAATTAAAGAGTCCCTGGGTCATGACGTTAAGTCGAGCGGTAGGTAATCCAAGGATCCAACTGATACTATTACAATTCCTCTATGAAGCTGCATCTCTCTGGTTAGAATAAATCATTGACAGATATGTACCAGAACCGAATGAAGAAGAATAATTTTAAAATGATACGGTCCCATGCACAGAAAAAAAAATGAAATGAAAAAGCACACGTACTACACGCTCAGAACCTATCCCGGCTTGAGGGTTGCACTAACCGTATCCCACCCCTAGCACCGGACGATGAGCCATCTGATTCATCGTCTCTCCCGCTCTTCTGTACCAAGCTGACACTCTCCTCCCTGTCTACATCTCTATCGCCTTTGGGATACTTATGTGATGATCGACCCCTCGTCCCAGTTTCATCAACATCATCCCCATCCCAACTCCGCGCCGAATCAGTGACACTTGGAAAGCTTAACAATGTCGCAGTGCTCGGGCTATTATTGTCCCCAAATATATCCCGCGAGTCTGTCCTCTGTTGGCCAGGCCGCGCGAATCGGGGGTTCACCGTCGGCGGTGCACTTTGCACTGCATGCTCGTGTGCATAGTCTGATGGCACAACCAAGGATTGCTCTCGCATACTATTGGGGATCGTGTACGAGGTGGGACTCTCTGCGAGGAGATCAGGTTTGCTGTCGATGGCGTCCTCGAGTGGCTGTGTGCGTATAGTGGGCGGATATCCGCTCCCATTCCCACCTCCGGGCATTACTAGGCCTGGAATACCCAGAGCTAACCGGTGTTCATGCGTAGCCGCTTGATCATCACGCTGACCATTCCCGGTAGGATGATACTGATGTATAAGATCTTGGCTACCGAATTTGATCGTAGGTCGTTTATTCACTATGCGAGAATCTGTTAAGGAAGGGGTCTTTATCGATGAAGAATCATCTCCTCTCGTCGCGTCAGCACCAGATGACCCAGAATCACCTGTGTTCGTTTGAGGAACTGGAGCATCATATAATTGATGTCGCTTGATTCCTGATAGATGGTCAAAAGCTGTGTTTGGTGTCGTAGGTCGTTCCGGGTCGTAAGGAGCCGCAGCGCCGGGAGGTCTTGTTCGATATGATGAAGCACGACTAGCTTCGCTAACGCGTCTCGCACTCCGGGCTCGGATGATGCTGCCCATAGCGCCGAAGGAACCTCGTAAAGCGTCCATGCCCGGATCCTCGATACCAATTCCCCCCTTTTCTTCCACCTCTGTTTTTGACCGTGCGGCTTGGAGAAGGAGGGTAGAGCGTCGATCCAGTTTCGAGAGATGAGTGGGGTCCACTTTAGACATCTGGAGAATAGTGATGCCTATGCAGATGACAAGGAAGCCCATGACGATTGTGATAATCTCGGATACGCTGGAATCAAGACCTTGGAATAGTACCTAGGAAGGAAACATGAGAAAAGTGACCGAGGAAGTCCTAGCCGAACTTACCACAGTTGTCACCATCGAGAAAAAGGTAACTAGAGGGATGGAGATAAGAATAAAAGTACCGAACACTCAAACCTAAGGCAAACTTACATATGACATAATATGTTGGCGTTACTGGAGAGTACGTTAGCACATCGATATCTCAAGAAAAAGACAAATACCCATGGCTACATATACACTTCGTGAGCCAACTTTAGAGCTGAATAAGAAAGAACGAACCAGTGTTGAAAAGCGCCAGCGCCTTATTTAAGTAGAATACTTCTGTAACTATGGAACGATAGTGTCAATGTTCGAGAAGAGGCGACAGAACACGTACTTAAGGTTACTGCGACGAACGCTATTAAAAAGTACATGAACCAGTGCTTGAACTGGTTATCGCCTTTTGCTGTCTCAACGATGGCAGCGCCAACTCCGGTGGTGACACTGACACTGATGCCGCCAATCATACTGCATACGAAGATGTACCACAGCATACTCTTAGTGCCATACCTGTGGAGGTATTGGTGAGGGACGTGCGATAAGATGGGGCAGTGCGTACTTTGGAGCAAAGAAAAAGATGATGACAAGTGACGCGGCTATCAACACTGAGATGTAGACAAGAAAGCCGGGGGACAAGAAAAGCTTCTGGAACTCTGTTATTTGACCAACAAGAGCTTCCTGGGGACCTACGCAATAGATTGATTGAGACGTCCGTAAAAAAGAGGACTATGACGCACCATTGAGGGCAATGACGACAGACCCGAGCTGTACGACATGAAGGATGATTTAGAGGTGAAGCATACGTATTACGCACTATGCAGAGAGCACAACCCAGCCAGCCAAATATCGTCAACGTTTCTTTGAGGAAGATAGATGATAGAATTGCGCATATAACGACAGAAAGTGCGCCGAGGGGTGTCTGGAGGGGCAAACAGTTTGGTTTCAACGGTGCTGCGGAGTAGAATGCCGACTGACCACAACGATGGCCTCAATGAAAGCGTAGGCTTCGGGTTGAAGGAGATAAGTGGCTAGAAAATGGCGAAGAAAAGGAGACACACCTGCAGAATTGCAGAGCTCGCCCAGTATCATCACTACGAGTCGCTACTAGTCAGTGTATGGACTATGACTGCGGACTGGATACTCACTCGTCATCCCAATCCACCATAGTGGCTAGAGGAAGAGATAAACAAACTGCGACAGTGGGAAATGAACGAATGATGCTCGCCGACTTGAGATATGCCACACCCTGTCCTGCTACACCGCCCGCCTGCGAGCGCAACAGACCCTTTTTCTTGAAGACAAAGCTGGACCCTATGAGAAAGCCACTGACAACGGCGAGGATAATACCAACGACCTGAAGATAATATGAACATGCGGCACGAGTGTAGCGATCAATGAAGTGGAACCTTGAGGTTGGAATTGGTCGACGTGGTCGACGACACCGACGACGTCGCTGACGCCGCCGCTGACGATGTCGACGACGCAGATATAGAGGAGGACATTAGTATGTGAACGTCGGAATGATGGGTGTCGACGTTGAAGCTTGGTAACCGCGATCATCAGGCTTGGCCAGGTCTGTCATCTCGGATTATGTTCCTCTGGCACCGCTCTACCGCAAATCTCTCTTATTAGCACCTACACAGTGTCAACAGCGGTGATGACAGCAACACGGTACTCAGGTTCCGGTTGCTCAAACAGGGCTGCAGAGGGAGCAGGATTGCACATGGTTTCTTTATCTTTTAGCTTCTGAATCTATATATTCCTGCTGACATATTGCTAGCGCAGAGGACCTGTTTCAGGAAACACACTGCGTCCAAAGAATGTAGCAACCTGTAGGAAAGATCTCCCCTAAGTCGGCTTTCATTGTCCGGATTTCCAACGGGTCAAGGACTGCGGTCACAGCCCGGGCGGATATTACCAAGAACGTGCGACACAGAGTGGCTAGGGTAAAGCTCGGCACTGTACAGTGTTTTTGGTACTACTGTGTGGCGATACTGACCGCCTCGTCCTCCAGCCCATCGTACTGCATCTGAAGTAATTAAGTAATTGATGGTATAACTATCAATTCACCGACTACAGACCCCCGTACGTGGAAATGGTTCTTCCTTGCTCCAGGTCGACGCGCCTGTCCGCTTTAATACCGATTACCGTGATGGTGACTAAATGAAGGCTTTCATTGTCTGGAAAACGTATCACAAGCTCATGTCACATCAAAAACCGTCCGAAGGCAGCGCACTGCATTTAATTTCTCGTGAGTGCGCAATTGAGATAATCTCTGGACTGAGGTATACGTTACTACTGGCCTTGTGAACAGTTCTTTCCCATCTTGTCTTGTATAGGAAACTAGGTTTCATGTCACACCATTCAACGTCCTCGTTGCTATTCTGGTCCCTTCATATTGGTATTAAGATGGGAAGAAGACAAGTGTCGCCGAGCTCTATTCAACTTCCTCTACAAATTCGACATCTACCGAATCATTGGCTAGCCCAACCCAAAAATCTAAAAGATCTTAAGGTCCCTGTTGCAATGCTGCACGGACTACCCGCGGATGAGCTAGAGGAACCCGTCCCAGAGAATTAAAGTCCATCATCATCTGCTTTAGGCCGTCTGATATTCTATGGCAAACCTGCGTCGAGGGCGAGGCCTGCCGACGCAGGCAGGCCGTGTGCATCGGGCGTTTTCCTTCAGCTCTTTCACCCACATGTAATACCAAGGTATTTCCGGGACTTATAGGTCCTAAAGGTTAGGATCAGGATAGATGGATCGTCTACAACGTGGGTTATTCTTCTGCTCTCACACCCTAAAACTTAAAATGATAGATCATTTCCCTGAGTGGAGAGAGATACTCGAGCTTAGTGCAACCGCATCCTTCTCTTTCATCATAGCGGCTGCTTTTTTGATCGAAGAGAAGGTACCTCGGACCAATATTTCCAGGTGTAAGTCTCCTTAGCTCATACTGGGCGTCAGCCCAATCAAAACCGTCGCTAAAATGTGTTACCCGCGGCAGCAATCCTACAAAAAAAGCCCCAATGCAGGTACCATGACGAATGAAGGAAAATAAAAGGTTGTTAACGACCTGCCCCGGTTCCGGAATTTCAACGGAAGCAAATTATGACGATCTTCATCATACGCGGCGACAGATTCGAAATAACTGCGCCAGGGCAGAGCGTCGCAGCGTCTGAAGGAAAAACACATAAGAAATTCGAACGTAATTGTAAATTCCGGCCCTGCTATCCGAATTGCCGGCAAAAGGGCGCAAGCCCTTTACCTCCAACAGTGCATCTCGACAGTGGATTTCTCTCAGTAAACGAGGAGGGTTCAAGTTGATTAAAGTGGCCACATTATCCATCATCACAAGGTGGATGCATATATAGTCAAGATGTGTTGGCGATAAGATTCCATCACTCTCAGGCATACTGAAGAACGATCTCTGTAGGTCCATAAGTATATCGGCATCTTTGATCTCATCACGAGGCCGGGCCAGAAGGCTCAGGGAAGCCGTGCACAAGTCTCATTCGTGATTTATATTATGCCCAGATTGCTCCTTAAACGCCCACTCTGCTTTTTTACCACCCAGGTTCCATTCATTCTGTGTTACGTCTCGTTGGCGATTATTCGATGCTTCGTGATTCCGGTCCTGCTTACTACGCCATGGATAGCGCGCACTATCGTGACTATCCTAATGCCATGATATGGAACGATGTACAAGAAAACGCTTCTAGTGGTTCTTGGCGTTCCACTCCACCTCAAGGTCGCGATGAATCGCTTCCATCCGGATCCTCCTGTCAAACGTATTCGGAGGTGCTCGTTGTCTTTCGATCTTTGACGCACAATATACTGACTACAGGGCTTTGCAGATGCAAATGTATGCGGGTGAACCCCTTTCCTCATTTGCCCAGATGATGAAGGAAGAGGATGAACGATTTTACGCTACCTTTCCTGATGCCAGACCTCATGCCTCCACTCGCAAATGGTTGCCATCCACAACAGCATGCGAATATAGCCAAACATATCTTTACTCTGCCAATGAAGGTGCCTCTGAGTCATCGAGTACACGAGTTCACGATGCATGCGGTGTACCAACACGTTATGACCCCCGTACCTCGTATGTTAGTGTCAGCGTCCAGAATAGGGCGGATGTTGGCGTCAGTGGTTATCAGGACGCACAGATGGCGGATGCATACGATCCACAACTTCCGGTGCGTAAGCTTCCTTTCATTTTCTTTAAGCCTGCTTATCGCGTCACAGGATGTCAACCATCGGCGTCACCCTTCCTGCGATAGAACGCCATCACTAGCTCCCCTGCGTACTTCCCAATCCTCTTCGGCTTCTTCCCCCATGATTTTTACCCCTCACCGTCTTGATCCGGGGCTAGCCAGAGCTACTAGCCAGTCTCCGTGCCCAGATGATATTTCCCATACGTCCCGAGCTCGTAACATTCTCGCCGCCACCAATCTCTCTCTTGAATTGGTATCGCATAACGAAAATCGTCTCGTTTGCGAGCTTGACGACCCAGAGTCGGATTATGCATCCCCTGCGGAATCCATCTATGCACCAGGTATACCTCGCATACCATCGCTATCTACCCCTGACACTGGATTCAACTCTCCCTCAAAGTCGGACGACAATAAGGAAGGCAACGATACATGTTTTACTTCTGCCAATGGCACTTGGCCTCGTCTCTGTGTTAGGACTCATGCGAATTGCTCCCCGTTGCCTACAGATGACAAAAACTTATCAACATCACACGAGTCCTCTTTCCGAGTCGACGAAAAGCTTGACGCAGCGGCTTCGAAGCGACAACCTGCAGCTACTCTCAAAGCTATCAAGCAGCCGGTCAAGGCATTACCTGCCCACAAACGCGCGGTAGGCAAGAAGCCTTCTCTAGCCTGCTTGTTTTGTCGTGGTAGAAAGATTGCATGCGGTCCACCTCTTGCAGGAAGCACAGACAAAACTTGCAAGTACGTTTCTACTTCGTCTTTTCATCATCGACGCTTGATAATCCAAACTCCGATCTCACTGTCATCGTTTCATTTGTCTCATTTATATCATTCGTAGACGCAGGCTAACATTAATTTCCTGTAGTCAATGTCAGCGACGATCTCTGAAATGCGAGTTTCCTCGTGAGAGCCGAAGGGGAATGAGGAAGAAGAAGGCCGAGTCGACCGAGTCGACTACTGCCTCATCAATTCCCGCCGAAGAACCGCATGCCAAAGCATGAGACTTGGGACCCACCACCGCGCAATCGGCAGCGACGGACGCCCTCCGGCGAGCCGCTCCGCGGAACGCGGAAAACCGGATTACGGTACGAGGTTTGCGGGGAATATCAAATCCTGACCTCTCTATCCACGCATTTCTGGATCTGCGTGTTTTCCATACACTAGTTACTTACCTTATCTAGACTGTTTCGTAATGCTTTCGTGACGCCCCGGCTATTATATTTACGCATTTGTTTTGCTGTCCAGGATCGCTATCACTGTTGTATAAAAAGTAGTATTTTACACCTTATTGTTAGAAATGAAAATGACGTTGAGAACAAGTTAAGGGAAGGTGGAACCTCGGCGCTTACTAGGATAGGATACGAAATACATATTTAAATGGTCTTCGAGAATTACTGTTATATTTAATAGTGGGCACAAAGGTGCTCCTTGAGTTAGAGAAAGACCACGATAATATTAGTGGCCTGTGATTCAAGGCCATTGCCGAGGACTGCCCAGAAACTCGAATCCTTCAAGAGAACTATGAACCATGTGAAGAAGCTACATCGCGAGGCGTTTTTTCAGATGTGCATGCTGAACTCAAATGAAGCGACGTACGATCGTTCCTTGATCACTTAAACATCGACCATAGACCTAAGCGGCATCCCACGTTGTACGGTTCATTTCGAAGCCGTGATCGGCAAAGTTGCGGCATGGAGAATTTCATCTGTTTTTCCTTGTCCCATTTAGGCGAAGACCCGTTTCACAGTATCAGACAAATCATGTTATTTTAACTTTTCCATAGCTTCAACAAGCGTTTTTTTTTCGTAATTTGTAGACGAATTATTGAACTTGGTGCCTTGTTACCTAGTTGCTGCCTCCATTCCTCTCCAGTCGATACAGTCCAGATTTCAGAAGGTAAGAGTTTCTTGACTAAGAGGACACAATTGAATGATGCGATCTATGATATGTTTTTCCATATTCTGCAGGGCTCTAAAAGCGAGATCGTTCAAGAACGATCGGCGATCAAAAAAAAAGGTGGATAAACTTGGCACAAAACGCCGAGGTTACCGTCGTCAAAGCAAGGGAAGAGGCTGCGTGTAACTAGAAGGATTAAGGTTAGCATCGCTCCTTCCCCGGATATAGTACCTTGGCGACCCGAGAAATCCTTCAAGTCATGATGAGCAAGTTAAGAAATGGTGGTGAAATTGAAAAATGATATGTCAGAAATGGAAGACCGGACCGTGCCAATACATCCATACCCGATGGTTCTGAAAGTGATCTGCAACAAACCTCGGGTTCGAAGCGTCACGGCGTCGACATCGGTATTGGTCAACCACCCCATACCGCGAAACGATCATGTGAACGTCGTTGCATCAACATTGAATAAGCCTTCTTGGAGCTACGAGCCCAAACTTGGTGGCGTTTGGACGGTGCCTGTGTAATACCTAATATTATAAGGCTTCATGCTTCACCAAATTAACCACTGTTTCTCCGTCTTCCTATCGGTAGACGCGATGCAGAACGTTTGCTCGCGCCAGCGCTAGTAGTAGCGATTCGAGTCTATATTACGAGGAGCGCAAATGTACTGGTACTTCTTCGACTGCAAGTTCTCGAATCCAGAGCAGAATTTTCCCAACTTTCTAGCCTTTTCACAACGCTGCGGTTTTTGACCAGAACATCTTCGTCCGGAATTTACGTCCGAAGAGCTTACACATAAAAAGGGATCATGTTGACCGAGTTTTCATTTTTCCGTGTCGACTTTGCTGGAATTCCAATGCACCACGGTGTAGTTGACTTGCCAAACTAGTTTCAAGAGTACTGAAATCAGTTGTAAGAATCGCCTTTGATTAACAGAGCAACTGAGAAAGCTAACAAATCAGAATAGAACAAGAGAACGGATAACGTGGGATTAGATAGCACGTCAGTAGTATTACACTGTGGGTTCCTGATGCTTTTCGACCACAAAGCCGTCTCCTGATTGGCTGCACCGCCGCTCACCGGTCCGCCTAGAAGGAAGACCCGAATTTCGTCGACTTCTGTACATTTCCACCATCAAGACTGTGCCAATGAGTTTCAGAGTTGGCGGCTAAACATAACGCACATATAGTAGAAGGAAACTATCATGTGTGATTAGAAAACTGACACCCTTTAGACGAAAACGTCATCAACTCGTGTACAATCTTTGAGAAATTTCAGTTGAATCGTCAAAAGCATGTATCCGTCAAGCTCGCAAAGGCCCCTAGGTTTCTGTCACTGTTGCATGCGCTCCATCTATTAAACTGGTAAATCTCATCGAGACGGTAGACACTGGTCGATGAATCTTCAAACCTCAATGCATTATCTTCAAAGCCATCTTCTCCGGTCACCGCTGCATTCTAGTACCAATAGTCCGGCGTCCGAAGGCATGCAGCATGGGGTCCTCATGCGTCATCTATAGGTGTTACCCTAGTATAGCGGTGTTGTTAATACCAATGACCGCCCTGATTACCTCGGAAACTCTCGGAAACCATGGCAAATTCACTAGCACCAAAATTGTTTCACTAAATCAGAGGTCCTAAGCAGCGGTTAATAGTACGACCTACTATTCACACCGTTGCAGCTCGAGGCACTGCCTTGCTGGCAGGCCATGTGCTCCAGGACCTGATGAATAGAAAGCTGAAATGTACGCTTATCGAAGAAAGGTCCCGCCTACCAAGTCTTTACTATGGTGTAAGCCGCTGTTTCACCATTCTTAACTAGTCAGGCGGTCGGGTCATTAAAATCAACAGTCGACTTCAAAAAGACTCAGAGCGTCAAGCAACGTAAAGTCAAAATATGTTGATAAGCAAGGAATCATCATCAATACATATGTGCAAACTTTCCGAGCAGTCGCACTTTCTCGATGCTTTTGGTCAATTGGCAGTGTTGCATGTAACGAGGCAATAAAGAAGCCAAGACTCGTTTTTGTGAAGGGGATCCGTAACCTGAAGACGCCGGTCAGTCCTATTCAAAAGAGCATACGATCAAAGAGGGCACAGGGCCGCAATTCATTCGTCGCAAAGCAAGCCACTGTAAGCGATCCCTCCGGACCCCATAGGATCCCACCCTGAAGAGTTGTCATTAATCTCGGCTCTATTACAAGCAAGTAAGAGTCAAGTGATTGATGTTCTGCAAACGAAGGGACACTCGTTCAATAAGCTTGGGTCCGTGCGCCGGAAAAGATTTTACTTGGCAAATTGTATGTGTCCAGAAGGCGATCCGTCAAGCAACGAGCGAAAATCCAAGAGACAAAACAATAACACCTTGTTCGCTACTTTCATTCTAGTCTAAATAGTTGTAGACTCTACCTGTGTCGACAATATTTGCCGTTGAGAGTAAGGATTGCTACTGTCTTTCGTAGCTACCTCCCCGACTAAGCAATGTTTATTATATCCAATTGAACGCCGAGATGGTCCACCCTTTCTTCAAAGTATATGTTGTTCGCATATCAGGTCGTGGCAAATTTCCATTACTGGGCGAATTACCGCAATTTACTCTAACATGAAGAGCAGTGATAACATCAGATATAAGTGTAACAAAGATAGTCGCCTTGAGTGTCCAGGACTCTTCCGACCTAATGGAAGGTGAGAACTCAGAAGTGACACGGCAACTATGGATACACACGGTTACATTGGGTATTACGCCAAACATGTGTAGCACCGTCCCTTCGCTAGTTTCCTGGAACAGTTGACATTAACTGTTATTAGACCGCTTCGACATGATGGAGTCACGAGGAGACGCGTACCACAAAACCAGTCTTAGGTTCCGCTTGTGTTTCATAGCCTGCTCCCTCGAGATCGAAGATCCTCGTTTCATTCTCTCCCTGCCATTTCCACCACAGCTTTATGAATGCTTCAGTTGAAATTTCCCGATATTCAAAAATGAAGGAGACTTGCATAATCTATATATGAATGGTGAAGCCAAAAAAGCGGGTCATTAGGCGACGTTTGTATGTCTGACATCTATAGAAAGGTCCATCTTGGGCACGAAAGAAGACTCGTGGAATTAACAACTCACATCACCTCCAACGGCATTGTGACCACCACGATGAATGGTCGCAAAGAGCAGACTTTGAAACCCGGCAAAGGTGGTACGGGCGTTCACGGCGTCAACGAAAGATAGACCAACCCGAGTTGAGTTCCACCAGTTGTATTCCCGTGTGAGTAAATGGGGTGTATTGGTCTTCCCAGGACCAAGATGAAGCGTTATATTTGCAAAGGGACCATTAAGAACGGCGTAGTTGTTTTCCTTGAAACCTTCACCTCCGAACTCCAACACAAGGTCGGATTCGTTGAACGCACCAGCGTCGGGAGGTTCATTCCAGTAAGGCATCTGTTTATGTGGTATCGAGAACGGACTAGTAGATGCTCAGAACGGTATTCTTACAGGTCCGACGTACCCGCACTCGTTGCGCACAAGTGTCTCGAATGCATGTAAGTAGTACCGATGAACCTAATATTGCCTTTGAGACATGAAGAAAAAGTGAAAGTAGAACCAACGGCTAAGAATCTGAGATGGTACAGGGGTCAGGTTGCTGACACTTTCCGGACCAAAAGTTGAACTCACTGTCCGGTCACATGCCAGAGATCGGCACCTCCCTCAAAGTTACTTTGCTGGGCATGAATCCCGACCTGATGGTGTGGAATAAGTTAACGGCTCCCATATCAAATCACTTGCTTCACAAGATCGTCATAACGCGAGAGGACACCTGGAATGCTTGTCTGTGCGGGCGCATGTAGCAGACACAAGTTAGCCACAAAGTAGGCCTCCTTTTCTTCCTCAGTCAGAGTAGACCTAGGGCGCAGCACTTCAGTAAGACAGGGTATACGAAACCATATAAAAACTTGCCAATCAACACGAATAGATGGAGAGACACAAGACGTTCTTCTTCTAGGTCCCGATATCATTCCTTTCCACGGAGAAGGTACCTGCCGGATGAGTAAAGCCAGGACAAATAGATGAAACTCGAGGAGGGGTCAACGTAGTATAAGACGAACGATTTTGATCTTACAAATATATGATATAATCGACGATAGAAACTCGAGGTGGTTCTGAGAGATCCACCGTCAGGAGAGGGGATCGCCATGGGATTCCGAATTTCAGTCCTTTATCTGTGGCTTCATCCAAGTGAGAGGTGGTTGCAGGTGGGAAGCCAGGCTTTCATCAAGCATTCTTTGAGCTCGTTCACCATTGTGGGTGTCGATTGGCGAAAGTGATCCGCTGAATGTCGACAACAGTGTTTGCTAGGCCATCTTGGTCGCGAACGATACTTTCGGATCCAGAGCCAGCTCTGACCGCAATCCGAGGCCTACATGCTCGATCCGAGGAGGCCTTCCCTAGACCTAGATGGATTTTAGGAAAGCGATTACTAGGAAAAGCTAGTACCGTACACTGGCAGCTGCGTCGCCATGACCGTAGTGTGGACGTTGTTAGATAGCATAGACGGAATCAATCTGGCCAGTCTGCGACCTGCCCAATGAATCTACAACGTTGCCGATCATTTTCAGCACGTTTGGCAGGCATTACACGTTTGCAAGTCTCCCCCATTCTATCCGCGACATTCAATCGGCCATTGGATTCCGACAATAACGAGCATCATGGCTGTCAGCCAGTTTTCGGACTAGCAGTGGGCAAACGTGGCAAGCTGGAAGGACACTTGAGCCTAGCGGCGCTGTGTAACTTTGCTGCAACTCTGTAGGAAGACCAAAAGTGCCGACGGCAGACGCCATCACGTGATCAATTCCGAATAGGCTCCTTCCTCTTTCGTCAAACTTTACGATGGCGTGGATTCATCGCCGATCCAATTCAAATCCGATTCTAGATATTAATCATTTCGAGATTGTGGATTTTTACTGTTATTATGGAAATTTAATTAGATATGAAGATCGCAGTCGCGACACAGCGCCGCTAAACGTAACCAGCACCGTTTGAACTGCTCGCGTCGGGCCGACTCCAGAGTCTGGAAATCCACGAAGAACATTTTCATTCCTTTGTTCGATGTAGATCTCAATCAGGCCTCTCACAGTCATGTCCCTCTTGACAACCTTAGAGCCGTAGCCCGAAATCCCTGAACAGCAGCCCTTGGGTCTAACCTTCCCTCAGGAGATAGAGTCCACGTTGAATAACGGCAAATGGAAATCAAAATGTTAGAAGCCTGGGCTTGGATACAGGTAAACCTAAAAAGCCTGAATTTTTTATGAGGCGTTTTGAATGACTTACGGACATCGTGTTACCTTTGAATAGATTGATCATTCAAAAGGCACACGGTAATGATCTAGACACCTGAAGTCCTCTGCGGGCTTCCACCCAACGGCCGCCTGTCGGTTTGAAGAGTCAATGTATTACTACCGTCGAGACTCGGAAGAGTGGGCCTTCACATGGTCTCATTTCTTCTAGGCATTGAATACCACTGCTCCGTCTTATTAGTGTGCGTCGTGTATTTCAGGTACAGCTTCAAGACCGTTGCATTTTTTCAGGCGTTCTCTCGGATTTTCCGTTCATTTTGTGGAAGTACGTCTTGCAGATTCGTACCTTATCCACATGCATGGTTTCAGATGATCACATAGTAGTACCACTCCCTCCTGACGACGATCAGCGGATAGACAGGAAAACTAAGAAAGGAAAGAACAAAAGAAGGATACTCAGCACCTCTGCATCAATAGAAGTACGTGAATTTTAGACAGTGGTACATGTGCAACCCTGCTCACACCATCCCACTAAGCCCGTAGTCAACTTCCGCCGAATGAGAACGGGACATGCTTACATCAATGCAGAAGCCTTTGCGGAGTGTGTAATTCTTCTTTTATGCACTGAGTTTCTGGCATTGCGAATATTACGTTTGCACCACCTGTACATATACAATACACCCGCGAGAAGGCAAGGATAAAAGGAAAGTAATACTCAAGGAATCCAGGAACTGATCGGTCGAGTACGGGTAGATGACCAAGGCGCAGAAGGCTGAGCGACATACCGCAATTGCAACGAGGGACTATGGTCACGACATCATTCCTTCTTGAGCTAAGGACCACGCTACGGCCACTTACGTCGTGGGATATACTTACACTCAACTATCTCCTCCACCCTGAGCAAGATGAGTGAGCGAAAACGGAAAAGGCATCAGGCCTCGAACTCCCTGCTGATGATTGCATTGTGCTATCTTTGCCGCCTCCCATGATTCTGCAACACATCATTGAACGGGGGAGGAAATAGCCGTAAAGTAAACATACCTATCATCATTAGGCAACGCAAGCTACCGGCTGAGCGGCATCACTGCTGCCCCGTGAGCGAGTGGCCGACCAAGGTACAGAAGCAACCCGGAGATACTACAACTACCACGAGGAGTTGGTATGTGATTGCACCACACACAACGCACCTTCAGCATGGGGAGCATCTCATTCTCGTCCTCACGATAGAGAAAGTTGTAGTCGTTCAAGTGCATTAATAAAATAAAGAGGATGGGACGATTGTTAAGTGTATAGTCCTGGAGGATATGACTTCAGCATTTCAATTTTTTTTTCGCCGTCATATCCTTCCTATGGTCTGTACACGCTAGTGTTAATGTCGGAGCGGTGTTGTATCAAGCATCAAGCATCAAGTGGCGTACATTGCCAGGCGCGACAGCTCGACATCCTAATATATTGTGTAGATCCGGCTTTTACCATATTACGGAGGGCTTGAGTCTATTAAAGCTCAATGAAACGGGGGAGAACGCAGATAACAACATACATGATGCAGACCGTCTCATGGACTGGAATTGCCGTGTCAAATCTGTGACAGTGAAGGACATCGCAGTAGATGCTCTGGGGTCGTTTTTTTTGGATGAATCAAGGATATGCTGAAATACAGATGAATATTACTGACGGTAGTAAACAGGGCCTCGAAGGCCTTACGACTGAGGCCGTACTGATCCATGCATCCAATGAAATCGGCGTAAGCCGTTGCTCTGCCATCGATGCATTCGTTCGTTTTGCGAGAGACCGAGTGAAGTTCCTAGGTAGATCTGTCACACCTGCAAGAGCTGCCATCGACAAACACACCTCGTCAATACTACCATTGTGCCTCACAGAAAAAATCACCCTCTTCGATTGCCTTTCCCAAGACCTCCGATTGGCCGTTAGAGTATCTATGCAAAATCTGAGCAAAATACACAGATAAAAATTTGTGGACATATCGTGTATCGGCGGTGTCAAAGACATAAATTCTAGCAACGCAGGTATGAGCAGTGGCACAGCAAAAGATGAATATCGGAGATCCAGAGGAAAAATGAACAATGGCCGTGACGTACGCGACCTTGATTTGGATGCTCTCCTCTTCGTCTTGCACCCAATTCAACCAATCGGGACTCCCGTACACGGCACAACCGAGGATAATATTCGACGCCTTCAATCTATAGTCACCGAGGGTAAGTAAGACGGCTTATATGCAGGGGAAGCAAAATGATTGGGTATGAACCGTAGGCTATCGCTGGAGAGGACATCACGGATCTAGGTGAGTCTTATCGATGTATTCAGCCTCTCGTAACCCAAATCTCGTCATTTCAGAAAGTACAGGAAGTATAGTACAGCCTGCTGACAAGAAGAGCAGAGGACCGCCGCGATCCCCAGCGAAATCGCCCGATGGCTGGCACGGGCATTGGGTAGTGGCTATCAGGTTCTTATTGCTGCCATGTTTATACTGAAGGTGCCAAAGGACGACTAGGCGAGCCCAACCTACTCCGCGGCGTTTCAAAAGGAACGCATAGGAGCGAGCGGTTCAGTCGATATCGTCGATGAGAAATATATATCCGATTTTTTGTTGCTCACAGCAATTCCTCGAGGACTCTTTGTTTCGAGAAGTGACCAACTTGTATATCAGACCGCGGAACCTACTCAGGAAGATTGTACGGAGGAGCTAGAGCACAAGAGATCTGTCGCGCCATGGCCGACCCGAGCTCCAGACAGTTTATTTCAACCCAGCACAAGCAATGTGTAACTCGAAGAGGTCCTTTCAAAGGCACTGGCGAGAAAGTTGTCGTGTACCAGAGCCGCGTTTCGAATATCCGCGCTCCTACATCACATTGGGCCCTTGGCATTTCAAGCTTTAGAGGGCAGAGGTATGCGTTTTTCAGTAACCTGCTGTATGGCGCTTATGCTTGAAGTAGTTTGTCTTCTCATACCGCTGCCCCAGGCAGTTGTTCAGAACCGACCGCACAAGTTTCTCCTAGCAGCGATATTCCGCTTGACTGATATCGATACAGAAAAACCCGCATATATGCGCGTCATTTGTGAAGATTGAACACCAAGTGATATTGGTCACCCTATGCAGATACTATGGTGAACGGTATGCCCATTAGTCGTTTGTTATGATGAAAGCGTTAACTGACCACGGAGCCACCAGGTTCGTTGAGAATCGTACCTCCGAACGATGGCAATCTCAGTCTCCTAATCAACAGAGGATTTTATCGGATTCACCGTGTGTTGCGCTGGATCAACGGTCAACCTACGGAAAAGAAAATTTACTTCCTGAAGTGAGCTTCAGAAAGCGATTGTCACCATCCATCATTCCACCACCTGCTAAACGATATACATACATCAATGTTCTCACGAATCCAGCGCTCAGCCATCTAGCAGACCGGAAAACATGTCGCCTTGTTACAGCAAAAAGCGAAGACGACATTGATCATGACGAGCGGTTGCAACGCGCTTGCACTCGAGCGTCGGAAAAAGACGGCCCATCACCATACTACTCTGCAGAAAACGTATCATTTTTACAATGTCTTCTCGACACGGAAGGAGGACTTTGCCCAAGTTCTCGCAGTAATCCACTGTTGTCGGCGGAGCTCTTGCGCGCAAATAACATGAACCAACGCTGCCACAGGACCTGATGCCGATGTAGGATTTCCTAGCCGTGGAGCAATGATGTTCTACGCTTTGTCATTCTTGGAGAGAAGAATTCCGAGATGAGCTCCGTGTCGATTTTTTGACGCTCGCTGGCGACATATATCCGACATGCGTGGTGTAGTGGTCATCGAGGAGATATAGCAGTCTAGGATCCATTGAGAGATGGAGCTAAAAGCAACAAATGTCCGGATCAGACTTTTCCGGAAGGGGAGTTCGAAATCAAAGACGATTACTATTTTCGACAAGCATACCCGCCTACCTATCTTTTTCTTTCTCTCCCTCCTTCCCTCACTTCCTCACTTTCTCTATGGGCTGCTCTCATGCTGAAAATCTCCTATCGATCCCCTCCAGTAACGAATACTACGTCTGCAAGAAATTCTAAAATTTGGTCCGGGTCCTTATAACAATCGGCGTTCAACACTAAAGTCTTGACGGGGTAAGAATTGGAGATTTGATTTAGATTGCAGCAAAAAGGCTTCTATGCCAAAGATATTCTCCACCGTGCGTCTTTATGGTGAATAAGACGCTCGCAAGCTGACTCTTCTTCAACCATTTAGAACGCTAATCCTTTTTTGGCCAATATCACAACAAAGCCAGCTGTGACAAATGATATGACGACGAAATTGATACGTGAACAGTCTGGACGTTTTCATCGAGCGCACTGGAATACTTCAATTTGAATGGGACCATCAATGCTTCTACAGCATAGATCGATTTGATAAATCCAAGCGTTCTGCGGCTCATGGTCAGAACTATAGGTCCAGAACCATTACTCTAGCTCAACGGGATACCGTTAACTTGGGTGGAAACTCGACAGAAAAGGTGTACTCCAGCATCCCAGGCCAAGACTGCTACATCTCTGCTATTGTTCCGTTTGATACGCAGTGTCAACATTTGAAGAAAGTTGAAACACTTGGCATAATGGACGGTCATTGAGGGGGCTGAGACGAACTTCGGGACGAAACTAAGGCGAGCGGTTGATTTACTCGAAACTCTCATTCAACAACTCAATGATTCTCGTATGCTGTGCAGTTCAGGATACACCTTCAAAGTATGTCGACTAAAGGAAAACGAAGGCAGCCTATAAGCTAAGGCGGCATTTTCACCGCAGGAAAGTTGGGAACCAACTAATGGAAAGAGATTCGGATAACATGCTGGTGATGCGAATCGTGGCATGTTGAAGGAAGCAGAGAGAAGCAGACGGCGAAGGTGAGAAAGTTCGTAAATCTTAACCAAAATTTCCATCTGGAGTGCTCACCATCAGCCAGCGCTCGGTGAGCTCGGTTTGAAGGAGGACAGCGAAACTCTTGACTTTGCGTTGCTTCAAATTTCGATACGTACAATACAGGAGCGGGATCTTCATATGCTCACGGCATTTCTCTTTAGAACTGCAGCTGAGGGTAATCCTAACTATCTTCGTATTCAGTGCCGTCTCTACGCAGAAGCAGCGCTTGCTTTCATATTGAATTATCATCTCGAATTGCAAGCTTTTGCATGCGTCGACTGAAAAACTGCAAGTATATGTAGTTATCAATCGAATTGAGTAATTTCTGCCTGTCGCCGCCTTGGACCCACTGCTGACCCTGTTAACCAGGTAGGAAGGACCGCCGATGGCAATGGAATCTAACTCCCTGAGCTGAGCGGCCATCATCCTCCGTCATTGCCCCGGACAACGATAGACTTACAAATTGTACGGCAGATGTTTCAGCGGGAAAACATCGGTCGTGAAAAGCAGTTGTGTTCGAATGCTTAACGTGTTGTCGCCTACGTACGATGGACTTGTACTGGAACTGATGGCCATCAGTGGAGCTTTTTTGCCCCGACGAGTATGAACAACATTCCCGGCGAACCACTTGGCACGGTGGCGGTAAGATCGAACAGACGAAGGACGAGTGACTAATTCAAACTTCAGAATGTCAACCTGTCCCAAAATTACTCGTGCAAACAGCGTATCTTCGTCGTTGCCATCTGTACTGTATGAGTATGTGAACTTTTCTATCGTCGAAATTTCTTTTTATTGACACGGACGAAAGTGCCTGACAAGTCAAGCCTGAGGATTATCCTCAATTTCCACGCATAGCTTTCGGTCCGAGAACTAATCTATACACCATTCTTTTTCAGTCTTTCCGGCGCGCTAGCAAGGACGCTAAGCATTGTGTCGTATTGAAACATGGCATGCTGATGACTGTTCGGTACTCGTGCAGTGATCTCGCTCGCTATCATTTTGCAACATTCTCCACCTGCAAACTTCTACACTGACAGTGACAGTGACTCCCAATGCCGGAACCCGAGGTCGCGCTCGGAAACACGCGCCGATGCCACAGTATCGATCTCCGTGCTAAAAAGAAGGCGGGAACGATGGCCCGAGTATATTATGCCTCCCGTAGGCTGTTCGGTCCCGGTGCAAGAATGACACGTCAAACCCCGGGATCGGTCGGACCTATGAACGTAAAGGAGGACAGACCACACGGGCAAGAGAGCGTATAGATGGGGACTGATTGATAAGGGCCCAAGGGTTCAGATGTTTTCGGCTTTCTGGTTGATACGTCACTTCGCATCCTTTACCACGTTCTCTGTTCAGGAGCACTTGATAAAAACCTAATAGCATGAGCAAAAAACCTTTCGAATACATCCTAAAAATAAAACCCAATATAGCCATATGTACAAAGCAAGGAGCCACCATCTAGGATTCCATTTATTCCTCGATCGGCGTACTGGCTCCTTCTCCATCGCTGCTCAATGCCATCCAGTCCTCCTCTGTCGGAACATATGATACCGACGGAATCTTTGCCCCTTTGGCCCTCAAAAATCTCACAACCTCAGTAGCGCTCCTCCATCCTTCCCCACCCTCCTCAAACCCATATATACGCGCTAAATGTCTGCTCGCCTTCACTTTCTTCCCCATCCCCACCCGCTCTAGTTGATCGAAGAACACAGCGAGTGCTTTCACAGCCTCCACCCGCGCGCGCAGGACATGTCGCATGATCCTCCGAGTTGGAGGGCGGCGCTTCCTGCGCGATCTGACAGGTGGTTCGTTCGATGTGAGGAGGTCAGACGGACCGGGCAGCATCGTCGGAACGTTGCCTGGTGTAGTGGGAGTAGTGGAGGGTTCAGGGGTGGAACTGTTCGGTCTGTCTATCCAAGGATTTTCCTTCGGAAGGACAGGTGTGGTGTATTGGGATAAGGCAGCGAGGGATAGATCCATGCCTTTTGGAGCCCAGACACCGACAAGGGCGCGCCATGCTGCGTATAACCGTTTCGCGCTGCGAAAGCTTAGTATCAGAATGTCGACAATAGATTGAGAATACATACTGTTCGTAATTATCTGTATAGAAAATCCTCAGCACGAAGATTATTGTAATGAAATAAAGCACATACCATCAATTAGCGTGTTGTGGTAGCGCGCGAAAAGATACACGATAACAGCAGCAGCCAGTGCCCCTGCAGAAGAATACCATAGGAAGGCCCACAGGAAGAAAAAGGCCGCGGGGTATATCATCATCATGGAGAGCAGGCCAAAAACGATCTTGTTCTGGGCTTGGGTCTCTTCCTCATCCTCGACCAGACGTGCCCCAAGCCTGCCCATGACATACACAGGTAAATGAACAACAACGGGGAAAAGGAAGAATGGTAGACGCGCAAGGCAAGCTAACGTGTCACGTAAGAGTATGAGGAGGGTGATGAGACGACTGGGGAGAGGCGTAGGAACGTTGGGGTCTAATGAACGGGGCAGCGGCATGCGCGAGAGCACAGAATTAGTGAGATTGGCCGATTGTAGTAATGAATAGTATTCAAGCAAGTTTCGCTTTGCTGACGCAAAATTGGGAGTAGCATCTGTGGTCGAAAACAAGTCAACAAGCCTATAATAAAGTTAGCTAATACACAAGATAGAAATAACATCACGCACGTCTGAGATATGATAACAAACTCATCCATATTGATAGACTTTTCGTCGGTCCACAATAAATCGCGCGCCATGCGGGCAGTATACAGCGTGTCCCTTTCGACATGTCAGCTGCAAGATGGTATATGATATACGGAGATTCTACCAGTCAGGTGCATTGATAGTAGATTCAATCAGCTCATTCTCAAGCGTCCTCGTCAGAGATTTCGCAGCCAAGCGAGGCTCGCCCTCTGTTGGGTCATTGAATTGCGTGAGGTACGCATCCATTGAGATTGGTCGCCCAAACCTATAGTAGTGGTTATGAAACGCAAGGTCGAAATAGTAAGTACGATACTGACTCAACAATGACCTGTTACGATGAGTACATATCAGTTTTGGACGGCGACAACACCGTCTAAGACACGCACGTTACTCCGATATTTGGACTTGTTCGTGTACACGATTGCTGCAGGTATGATCTTCACCTCATTAGAGGGTGCCTTCTCCGGGTTCTCCTTTAGCCATTTTGTGTATTCCAGCGCTGCCCAAGCGGCCCCGTCCTTGACCTGCATGATCCGTGGCTCTGTGTAACTGGTTCCTTCAGGGAACAATGCTACGGCACCACCCTTGGCCAGGGCTTCGAAGGTTCCTTTAAACAAGACTTGACGATCTTTGGACTTGCGGTCGACGGGGATGTTTCCGGTTGAGAGGAGGATGTATCGTACGACGGGGTTAGCATAAAGACTCGCTGCGGTCAAGCTCAGTTACAGTGCATTAATATGAACTGAAAAATGTACCTTTGCTCCAATAATGCAATATCCGTTTGTAAGGAAAACTTGTCGCTGTAGTCTCCATTAACACGGAAGCAGTAGGGGGTAGAACAACGTACAGAGAATAATAGGGTCCAGTATCATATTATGGTGGGTCGCAGCACTGTTCATTGTCGGAAAAGATATTAATGAAGATACAGCGGCCAACTAACACGATGATAGGGCCATCCTTGGGCACATTCTCTTCTCCGATGACCCGTATTTCGGTGAAAAACGAGCCTGCAGCGACGCCTACAACATATCGTATGGCCCTTGTGAAGGAGAAAAAATTCACTCGACGACATTGGCACGTCGAGAAGTAAACGGGGGGTGGGTGTCGACGTGTGTCGCTGGCAGAAGAAGTAGTCTGGGTGAACGTGCTGGATTACCTCCAAGGTTCAGACAGGGGAGTCTACCGTTTTAGCTAGGTATAAGGAGAAAATGTCTAGTATCTGTATTTACGCTGATCCCATCCATTAATGGATATCTGCGGCCCAAAAACATGAACCACGTCAGCACAACAGTAGCGTGATTCATTTCGGAAATTCGCTCAATCGCTTATGACACAATGCTGAGCTTTTCCTTCGTTCATGTTTTTCTAAACTGCAAACACAGAACACAAATTGTGCGTCGACTGAAGAGTCAACCCGATATTTCAACCCCAGGTCGCTTACCCGAAAAAACAACGGTGCTCCCAGAAAGATATATTATACAAGTTCTGTTGTCAAGCTTGGCAGGAGATCCCTTGCACATATCTCAACTTGATTTATATTTTGTGCAGACGGAATCACGCCAAGATAAAAACGTTGCGTGGCGAATTATATTCTTCGCATCATTGCAGCACTGATGCCGCTATAATTGTTGTTTCTGCGCACTTCCTCGGGTCGATGTCTGACATCTGTCTTCGTGATCAAAAAGTTTGCTCTTATCACCCTGTACTGCGAAACTTCGAACAGAAGACGGCACTCGCTGCCCTTCAAAACTCATGGAAGTTGGAACTCGTCGCGCTGGACCCTCTCCTTTCCAAGATGTGACATTCAGTCTTGCGCGATAATTACCTAGGCCACTGCGAAGGCGGCCCCAAAGAGGTCCTATCTCTTTCTCCCTGAATTGGTACTATCTATAGATAAAATGCTAGTCAATTTCACTCTTAGCTATCGATCCATCAATTTCCCATTGCCTGCCGTGGTCTGCCATATCAATAACCCGCACATGAGCCTTTTACTCCATCCCCTCGTAAGCATCTATGATGGCACCTCTCAAACAACCCGTGCACAGACCCGAATGGGTTTCGTAACTTCTTTAACTGTGACACGAGATCCACGTTCCGGACGAACTGTGACAGGAGCCTGTTGTTCAGCTCCTCCGACGCATTCTTTAGCGGCTCGAGTTGCACCTGAGACTTGATGGTTAGTCGCTCCATAACGGTAGACTCCTTCTCTACCGCTTTGAAGCACTTAGCGTATGACCAACAGCACGTCGTTGTTCGACTCAATGCCGACACGTAGCTCGGTGTCTGGATTTAAGTGAAGAGGGGAGATATTGAGTAACAAATCCGTGACGTACCAGACAAGTTTATGTGACTGGTTAGAGGGGATAAATGAAATATAAAGGGATATTGATACAGACCACAATCGATTTCCAGTACCCTTAGATGGCTTGACGCTAAATTGGCAGTCTGGACAACTGCACGAAGTCCATCCAGAGGAAGCTTTATGACCTGGAATTCTTTCCAGGAGATCCAGATATATAGACTGATATGAACACAAGCCTTTCCAGAACATGAGGGTCGTACTCGGTACACAGTAGAATACTAGTCAGTTCCTGTTACGTAACATACGTAATGTACCTATTTTTACTGGTGACGTCACTGTACGGTACAGTACATCTGCCCGAGATGCCATTGTTCGGCATTAGCAAGCTGCAAGTAAATACTAGCAACGTCAGGCGGGTCATGCCGAGCGCCCTGTGCCTCGCAGCTTATCACGTGATGCGCCAAATAAACTTTTCAACTACGCCCGCCCCTTGCAACCGATTCCGACGTTTCCCTCTCTTCCACTATTTTTCTTCTTTTATAATCGTTGCCCTTTCGAACGACTACTCCATGGATTCTCATCCTCATCCTGCTGTTTCTTCTTTTCTAGCGCTTGGCCTTTCGCCCACAACCTAGAACCGACTTGAGCGGCAAGCCCCCCTCCTCCGCTTTTTTTCTTCTTTTCAAGTGCTCGCCCGCTGCCCTCGCAAAAGCTAATCGAAATCTATCTTTCAAGTTTTGCATTTTGCCTTCGTCCAAAAGTCCCTGACATAACGTCTACATGTCTCCCACCATCATGCCACCTATAAGAGGAGCATTTTCCGACCTCTCGCCCATCTCCCTCCAGAATGTCTTCCATGACGTCCCCCCGCAAGACCTCCTCCCAGACTCCCAACTCGCCCTTTGCGAACATAAAACTACCACATCGGCTTCCCATCTCTGACGCAAATTACGATGCGGTCTGTCTCAAAGCTCAGAATATCCAACTGTGGTACTTCCGTACCCTTCAAGCGGTGGTTTCCTTCAACCCGGATAACAAAAGCCTCATGTTATATGAGTAGTAAGTCTTTACAATTGTCTTATTCACTTGACATTTACCGAAAACAATGTAGTCCTGCCTATAGTGATGCTAACGGAGTCTTGAGGCCCGTTCTTGCGGAGGACTTGGCCGAACTACGAGTAAGTAGTCATCCTGAGTATGCTATGTTGGTCTAATATACCTAGGCCTCGAACGCCAATGTCGTGCTTCCCTCATGCTGGTGCCCGGCCGCATTTACTGGGAATTATTGCGAGACCATCATCTTCACGATGAGCCCCCTTGCCAACGCCGAATATGAGAACCCGGGCAAAATTGCTCTGCATTGTGCCGCATCACAGCCAAAGCTCCGGCACTTCGGGTGTGGATTCTGGGGTGAGTGACATCCACCTCCATTGGTCACACGAACAATAAATGTCTTCTAGTCCCCATACAAGAACTCACGAGCCAGGGGGCTCTCGGAAATCGCCTCCGAATCCCTGCTCCAGCCGGTACCAATGCGGCGACCTCTCCTGCGGCATCCATCGCGTCAAGCTCCAGCTTATTGCACGCACTAGATGAAAGTTTTCTCGGCCGCTCCAAGCGCAAACTCGTGGTGCAACCAAATGGTCTGTATTTCTCTCATGTTCGACGTAACATGAATGCATACTAACTAGTATCGATGCTCAACAGGGTCTCCCAAAAAGAGTCGGGTGCTTGCGCCTGACTCTGACACCGACTTCTCCCCCCCCCCACCCATCTGTTCTCGCCTCGAAAAAAGCAGTTGGTGAGTCTTCGCTTTCACTGTTTGCTTTGCCACCACAGACTCAGTTCGTCTAAATAGCCCAGGACACGATGTTTAAGGCGGCTTTCCTCACAAAAGGTATTTTATTTCGCCTTCTATTCTTCACCCCATCCCAATTAATCACCAGCTCCAGGCTCTTTACGCGGTACCAGCACCATAGAAGAGTTTTTCCAGGGTACGGCGACCTTCCCCACACCAAGCCTTCTTGCTCTCGAAGAGGCTTATACATCGGGATCCGGGATATCCCTACAAGAATTCCAGTATCTAACCGATTACTGTCTGGAATGCGGTAAACTCTTCAGAAGGCTTGCTCATGACAGGCATATTTGTTTTGAGGTCTCCCAGACCCAAACTCGTCGCAAGCGCATCCCCAAAGTGGAGAAGGGAAAGGGAAAGGTGAGGATGGAGAACTCTGATATTTTTACGAGTACTCCGCTTGGCAGTGTTATTGTAATTCCCTCCGATTCAGAATGATTTTATAGTTTATTATGCAGTTATAGTAGGTTACCTAAAGTACAAACCAAATAACACAGAATTGATGCTGTGGACACAGAGACACAAACGGAGATGTGAAGACATAAACGGAGACGCGAAGACACAAACAGAGACGCGAAGACATAAATGGAGATGCGAAGACATAAATGGAGACGCAGACAAATCATCCTGCTGAGCTGCCGATGAGCTGCTACTCACTCATCTTCCCCACCTATCAAGTGCTGCCAAAAGTCGTTGGATTACCAGGTTAATGGCTAAAAAACAAATTTTAAATTAAGCGGCAGACTGCCAAAAAAAGGAGAGAAAAATAATCGTAACGGCGGAAGTTGGAACTGGTAACTCGTTTGAGTTCTCGGTTCAATTCTGTAAAAGGTGAGCTTATACCTTGGTCTACTCTTATGGCACTCTTTTAATGATTAGATCTGCGACCTATATTGCTGTAAGGCAACGTATTGCTGTCTGGCGAACACAGGTATTTGGAGATCCGCACGCAACAAAGATAATGTGTATCTGAGTCAGCCGTCATTGCTCTGGGCACCAAAACTCACCCATATTGCCTTCCGGGGCGCACCGTCCATCACCCATGTAAGTTCATTCTTCCTTGCATATTCATATTCACATGTTTACTCTGCTCAGATAGCCTACCAATGGAAATTGCACCGAGACGACGTATCGCCGTCCGGCGAGCAGGGTGAGATCATCGTTGGTATTCTCTGGTATCCTTTGTAAGTTACTTCATACTTACACATTCAAATTCACTTGTTTATTGTCTGTTCAGATAGGTACCCTACGGAAAATTGGGCCGAGACGATGTATTGCCGTCTGGCGAGCAGGGTAAGTCCATCATAAGTATCTTCCGGTGTTAGATGTATAGAGTTCATTTTCAGTTTCTCCAAGGCCGAAACCTTGCAGAGCCTACCTCCACAGCGACGTGCTTTGCTCTGAGACGATGGATTGCCGTCCGGATATCTACGCATGACCATGTAAGGTAATCCATATTTCCACCTCCGTAATCGTTAATTTCCTCTCGACATCAGAAATCGCGCCGAGATGACGTATCGTCATCCGGCGAGCAGGGTCAGATCATTGTTACTATTCTCCGGTATCCTATGTAAGTTGATTTATTCTTGCATATTAGTATTCACTCATTTATTGTGTGTTCGGATAGGTACCCTACGGAAAAACACCTCAAGATGACGTATCGCTGTCCGGCGAGCAGGGTAAGCTCATCACCATTTCCAGTATTAGCTGTACAAACTTCATCTACAATTTCTCCAAGACTGAAACCCGGCAGAACGAACATCAACGTTGACGAACGTATTGCCCTCCGGAGACCTAAAGATGGCCAGGTAAGCTAGGCTTTACTTCGACCTCTATCTTCATTCATTTACTTTCTCGCAGCAACAGAAATTGACCCTGAGGCGATGTATGAACATCCGGGGAGCGACATCAACAGTAATGTAAGTACATCTTTACTTGACTATGTCTAAACCTGACCTATGCTGTCAGCATGAAAAATTGCTCTGAGACGACGTATCGACGTCCGGGGAGCGAGGTTTTATGTATGTTGTGTGCGAATATGGTGAGTTATTTCTGCTGATGTTTCACACAAAAATTGATGCGATCTTTAGCTTGTGCACGAAGAGTTGAAGCCAATGAAAGGTGCAACCTTGGCAAGCCGTTCGTTATGGTACTTTTAGCCTTAAAACTAATGGATTGCTTACAGTATTGATACCGATTTCAGGCAGAGCAAGTTGTTATCCCGGCGATCAAGGTAGGTGTCCGGTTACTTCTAACTTTTGGAACGTTAGCTGACGATTTTGTTAGCAAATTTTATGCCAAAAATTTCGAGATTTAAATGTTGCGGAGTGAAAGCCGACGAAGACGAAGATGGTAAGTGGTTCAGCGGCATATGCTTGCATTTCATCTTGACGATCATCTTGTTAGTTTTGCTTTGACCGGCTTGAGATTGTAGGGAACGGTTAGCAGGTGGCAACTCGCAGAATGAAAAACTGACTGATTTCCTAGGCTCTGAGGAAGCGGTAAGCGGTGAGATCGGAATATTGAACAAGTGCTCGCGGACAGAAAAGGGTGGTAAGCACGGATTGTGAACTGTGGCAAGTATTTTACTGACGATTTTGGTGAATTCAGGGCTCGAGAACTGAAAATGCGGGGTGAACTTGCTTTTGAGTTTTACTACAAAAAGGACAGGAGACGACGGCTAGGGCACGGGGGTGGATTGTGAGTGATGGCGGGGTCCTGGTGGGATGAATAGCCGTCTTGGGTCTTGCCCAAGACGAGCTATTTTTTGAGCAACTTCTGGTTCACCCCTTGAATTTCTGTCCTGTTACCCAGAGCCATAACCTGCCGCATTGTTGAAGCACTTGGATATGATCTCAAGATAAAGACTCACGCGGGGTGTTTCTGGAGGCAAGTCGACATTATGTTCGGAGCTAGCGAAACTGATATATAGCTGATCTGGGTGATTGTCGATAGCATCCTGGATATGCGCCGTGGTGGCGTTGAACTTCCACTGAATATTCTCTGCAGCGCCAGCCCCGATATCTAACCCTATTTCATAGTAATCCTACGCTCCCAAATCATGGATAGGTTTCAAAATTGTCAAAATCCCGCTCACCTCGATGTACGCGATCTGGTTCTTGGCATTGTTGTATACAACGGAGATGTTAGCACCATTGTCAGTCCATTGATTCGGGTCGAGGTAGATCCCGATCCTTTTGGTATCGTAGTCCGGGAGGAGATCATAGCTGAACCGTTAGAGGAGCGCCATCTTACCCCGGGCCTCACCTAGAGTACCGAGCTACGAAAGTTAGAAAGCCACACGCGTGTAGTAGGCTAGTGTAACTCACCATCCCGTTACTCTGGACCCAGTACTCTGTAGCCGGACTGCTGTTGAATAGATCGTACAAGTGCTCATAGAATTTAGCATCGTTAGGTGTACCGGTACCGCTCTCGTGATTGATGGTGCTTGTCAAGCCAGCTGTAGAAGCCAAAGAATACATCTTCGATCGTAGTTGTGGGGCTCAGCATAGCCGCTGCTAAATGCTGGTGCACACCAAGTCGTGGAGGACGAGGAGGCCAATGCGCTGTTAACAGTGATCACGTGACATCGTTACTCACACGAGAAACTTAAAGTCTAATTTCTAATTTCTCTCTCATTCCATCTTCACAATCGGTCCAAGGTCAGTTTGAAGACTAGACGTCCGAGATTATACTAACAGTGTACCTGCAGATGTTCTCTATTCGTCGTGTTACCGCCAAATTACAGTCAGTCTCCCGTTTTCAAGCCAACAGTTCTCATGAACTCCATCCTCTTTGTCATTAGCAAAACCTTAAAACACGTACGCAGGGCTATTCATCAATTGTTTGGGAACTTAGGTGCGTTGATTAGCGTCTGGGATTTCTTCATCTATTGACACTTTATTCCTACTAGTCGATAATCCCGATCTGGATTCGAGCACTTTCCCGCCGTCATACGATGTCGTTACGCGTACCCCCCCACCCTACAGTGCTATTGATACTGTCGTCCAAAATGACACCAGTACGCTTCAGCGATTCCTGCCAGGGGAATACTTCTGATATCCGTCCATATTACAGACATGATCGATACGGTCGAACCCGCTCCTCCATACAACGTCGAGTATAGTAGTACACCCCTTGAGGACGTCGGAATGGCAGGGTTTTTGCGCTCTCGACTCGCCACTATTTTCGAGGAAGATGAGGATGAAGCTGTCGAGTGAGCCTGAGAGAGAGATGATAAGGATAAAATTGAAGACCATGCTATATCTTGATACCTGAGACAGGACATACCCACATTTCACCACAAATTTATCATATTCTCATTGATTGCGTGTACATATTTCACACAAATTTATCAGATTCTCCTTAGAAATTGCGCGCAACGTTCGTATGTTTACCGCACGCAGTCCCGCGGCGTGTTGTACTAAATTGACGCGACTTAGATTGAATCGGGACATCGGCATTCCGGCACGGGATCGTTGCACATGAAGCTTATATATGCCGCCGGGCCGTCGGCTTGATCGATGCTTCAAGTCGATCAGCGTCGCGACTAAGTGTCCTTTACTAGCTTTACTTGTTTAACCGCCCTCTACTTCTAAAATCTTTTCTACTTTCGATATGCCAATCAAGTACTACTACATACGCGCCGGTTTGCAAGCCAAGGATGCTTTCTTCGGCGACATTAAACGCATTTATCCGTGTTCTTCAAGCCTGATGGATGAGTTTCCTGCGAAGATACTTTTGGAGGCTGAGAGGAGATACGGCAATAAACTTGCGCGTGAAAACATCGACAAGATGTCAGTTTTGTGAGTGGGAACGTCTTTTTTATCATTTTAATTTATGTCTTTAGTTCTGGATGGCATTCGTCGTCGGCAAATCCTCGTTATCATTATACGCTGCGAGCGTACAATCTGGCGGGATGGATGGCGGTTACTATAGAAATGGAGGCTGCCAATCAAGGAAGGGTGTACATGTATTACCCCGGGGATTGGAGTCGATGGATGGTACGTTCGGGGGGACTACGTGCGAAGCATTTCTTCCAGTCGGGAGATCATGTTGAGGTCAGTCAATTTTATTAAAAAACGTTTTCGACATATCTGATTTTTCATTTAGGTGATTTAGCTGTTGTTACAATGCATCGGTTTATGTACCATACTTCTAGGAGCGGGATCTTGCATGATGTTCAAGTGTTTAATGGGAAGATGTTCGGCGGATTGTAAGGCATACTTCTGAAGTACTTCATTTCATGCGTATTGATTACCTTTCAAGCAGATGCGTACACGAAACGTCTATTTCATTTTGAAAGGTGAGTTTTTCAGATTGTCTATTTTTATACAGAACGTCTATTTTTATTTTTAAAGGTCAGTTTTTCGGATTGTAGTTGTTTCAGAAGGCGAGTTTTCCAGATTTTTCTTTGCTTTGAAGTACTTCATTTCATTTGTATTGATTTACCTGAAGTAGATGTGTACACAGAACGTCTAATTTATTTCAAAAGATACCTTCCGCATGCTGGAAAGGCCCCGGCTGTTGACATAACGTTTTTCGTCAAACAATCTCACGGTCAATCACAAATTAGTCATTGTTGAGACCGCCCCCGATGGCCTCAGGTATATTACGGCGCACTTTTGGATAGGTTGGGCAGCTCCTGTGAGGTTACAGGACTGCATAATTCGACGTGGGAGTCGATTCTGGTGTCAAGGTACGTGATTTGATTTCTGTTATTGTCATTGCTACAGCTAACAAATATTTGTAGGATTTTTACTGTCCCATTGCCAGCCACTGGAGGAAGATCTCATGGACGTCTTTTACCACAACGCTCCCCGTTCCCCCGCAAGTACAGAATGAGTCTCGCGAGACTGCATTCCACTCTGCAAGCAACGGCGACTTTTTAACTTGACTGTAGGATTCCAGAATCAGCGACTTGATTTGCCGATAGATTTTGGGAACGGTCCCAAGAAACGAGTGAAAGGAATGACACGTCGAATCCGTTACGATAATCTTAGTAATGGATACGTCATCAATACGAGCGCGCAACGCGTACAGGTCACACTGTGAGAAATATCACAAGACTCCGAAATTCGACCCTGAGAGACCTTGGCAAGCAAGGTAATGTATAACATTTTATGCAAGCTTCGTTTTACATGTAAAATATTCAGTTATAATAGTTTATGTCAAGCTTTACATGTAAAATAAGTATATCATTGCATGCGCGATTCGCTTGCCCGTGGTATTTTTAGAACTCTTTCACTACCGAGAAGGGACCTTATCTGCCATCCCCCGAACGCCACCATCCATCCGTATGTATTTAAGGTGCCCGCCAGGTGAGAGTACCAGTCTTTACCCGCTCTCATTCATGTCGTCCCCATCAACTCAATACCTGTATGTACTCACCTCGTTTCGACTGTTGGCTGTACTCAGGTCGTCGTTTATAGGACCTTGCTCGGTGTGCTGCCAGTAATGGGCAGGCACGATTACGCTTGCCAGCATGACTATACCGCTGAGCAGCGCGAGTGGATGTCCCAACAAGGGATCCTGTTTGAAAGAGCAGTACAGGACAACCATGTCCTCATTTTCTTCGCGCGGGTGTTCGAAGATTGGTTTGACCAATGGCCCATCACAGATGATCGGTCTGATGCTGCCGTGGAGCAGCTCAAAGTCGTAAGTCTCTGTCATTTCATTTACCACGTCCGCTGACATCGCCGTCGCCAGGAAATCTTGACTTTGTACATTATGGGCCTAAAAAACCAGTGGGTGGTACATGGCTTGCGTCCTGATGGATGGACGGAGGAATATGTCATCGACAAGTTGGATTACTTGGAAGATATGGTTGTGATCCTTTGGGAGCTCCGACGGGTGTTTGTAGTGGAGCTGCCGGATAGTACTGGGAATTAGTGGCTGCTGGCTGGTTTCAGTACAATTGTGTTATGACAGAGCCTTTAGACCACGTAGAAATGTGCTTGATAATACCGATCTGCCCCTTCTCACTTAACTTCCTGAATAACGACCTTAACTCTTCACTTTATTTTGGAGCACGGCGTTAAAGCCTAAGTTTATTTCGGTCTTGAGTGTCAACCTAGAATTTTAACTTTCTGTTTATTCGGGTTGGTTATTACTCTCAGTTTTGCCTAGATCTGCCAGTCAATTATCAGACCGTGACAAGGAACTCTTTCCTCATTAACCTTTCGTGATTAACCTTTCGCTTTATTTTGGGAACACGATGTCGATGTTTCAATGCCTAAGTTTATTTCAATCTTGAGCGTAAACCCAAAATTTTAACTTTCTGTTTATTCGGGTTAGTTACTGCTCTCGGTTTTCCTAGATCCATCAGTCAATTGTCGGACCATGAGACAAGGAACTCTTCGGTTGCTAGTTAGTAGTTACAACTCTAAGTCTAATTTTAATATTGGACCTTGACCTTGGAACGGAACAGGACAAGTGTGCATCGAATCCCAGCAGGAAGTACGTGGACTGTTGGAACAGTATCCTCAGGGGGAAAAGAATTATTGATTGCTAGAAATATATCTCCGTACTCCTTTGTAGGTAACATGGTCTACGATCTTCGGACTAGAAAGGTCCCATCTCTCGAAATCCCCCCTCCTCCTCGACTTATAGCGCGCGCGCAGCCCGACAATCCCCCATCACAGTCTCAAATGTCCCGTTCAAAGTCGTCATCGAACGCCAGGGATGATGAGTTCACACCTCCTCCAGCACCGGATGCAGCTGCTGACTTGATCAGATGCATCGACGATGTGGAGGTGTCACTTGGATTCGTCAAGAAGAGGGCCATCCGCCACCTGGTGACCATCCAGGGCGCGATGATGAATACCTGGTCATAGTACGTTGTCCTGTTATATAACCTAGGAGTCGGTGTGGAGGCATGAACTCATTCCTTTATTATAGTCCAGCGTGGAAACAAAACAATGGAGAACTCGTACCCGTTAGCGTGGAGAACCTTCAGCAATACATGCTGGAATGGGAACTTGAAGGGCCCAACTGTTTCTGCCCTCTGGTGGACCCTTCTTCGTCACTGGTGCAGACCATCCTCCACCAAGATGACGTTGACGGGCAGTGGTCCTTTGTCTGCGCCAGCGATTACTGCAAGTACCGTGGTACGTTTGCTTTATCTCCTTAAACTGGCATGATATTGATGAGGCCGTAGTCAATCTCACCAGAATTTTCGGCCCAGGTCTCCCTCAAAGCGCTCTGCAGAATCATGCAAGTGAGTCACAGAGCTGAGCTATCAGATCGAAATATGTTTAACAGGCTGCGATGAAGATGCACCACCTATTGAAGACCTTGATTACCGCAGTACGTTCTACATGCACCCAGGTGAACTATATGACTGATCATGGTGCCAGCCTACGAGAAACGATGGGAGAAAAAACACAGAAAACACTGGCATTCACTCGAGACAGTTCTTTCCGACATCGAAGAAGGCGTCGAGGCAGAGATGACGTCAGCCAAAGCACCAGACAGTGTCGTCCAGAGTCTGATGGGGAGGCGGGACCGAAGAGCCCGCCGGTACCCAGTAAGTCTTGGTTCCATCTTGTCGTTGTAATAATTGCTAAACATATATCAAGGACTCGATCTAACCACGAAGAGGAGGAACAGCGAAAACACCGTACTGACCCGCAAATATATGAAGGTGGGATTGACAGCCCTTCAATTGAAGGAGAGGAGGCGGAGCCCGCAGGCACAAGAAGCTGGAGATAACAGTGTCCAGCCTGTAGGAGAGGACGTCACCCGTGAGTGCATCCCCCAGTTGATGCGACAAGAATTGACATGCACTTTTACATCCCCAGAAGCACCAACGGGTTTCTGCGAAACCACTCTCTTCCGTCAAACCATTCCCGTCCCGCAACGGAGGGAACTCTGGATCCATCTCACCCAGAAAGCTGAGGGAGTGACCTCGGAGGAATTGGCAGGGTTGTTAGTAAGATGCGGTGGGTGTACTAAGTATTATAGAGACGGACTCATCCATTATTGCATATAATAATTGATGGCCCATCTTTTTAATGTGATCGGTGTACCATTATCGCATATGATAATTTACAGCCAGTATTGTTCAATGTAATCAACCGCCAGTCTTGTTTAGGTCGCGGTATCATTTTCGTCTTCTGTATCGTTTCTGTCCATTTCGTCTTCCGTATCATTTTTCGTCCACAGTATCATTTTCGTCTTCTGTATCGTTTCTGTCCATTTCGTCTTCCGTATCATTTTTCGTCTTTCGTATCGTTTCTGTCCTTATCGGTTAAGTCTCTCGTCACTAGTTATCGTTTTCGGTCTCAGCGTCACCTTACATAATGTCTCGTCCTCGTTTGTCTGTCACCCTATTCCTCAAGCTTGGGGTCACTCAGTTTTGGCAGGCACACACCATGATTAAGTTAAAATGATGGATGTAATTGAAACGGCTTGAATTATATCTACAAATGAACATTAACTAAATTCTTTTCCGCTTTTTGACGTTCGGTTTGTTGGCCTTGGGTCGGGCCCGTCGATTCGCATTGAGCTCCTGTCGTTCCGATGCCTCTCGCTCTACCTGCTGCGCCTTCAAGATCTCCCTCAAGACAGGGGCAATGGAGATTTTCTCGCCTGGATCAGAGAGCCCTGCACCTGTCTGCAAAAAATGCGCAATTTCTTTTGGACTGGGCAAACCGATTGCCTTGGCCACTTGCTTGGCGTATCGGACCGCTTCAGGGGCCCAGGGACACCTATTGACTCGCCCCAATGCCTGACTCTCCTGTTCTTCGATGGCATCCTGTTGCTCGGCATTAGGTCCATCTATCCGAATCATAACCCCATATGCCCGGGCATGCGATGGTATATACGCAGCAGGATCTATAATCATGAGCAAGAATGCAGCGAGGCTGCGTTTATATCGAACTGGGAATCTCTTCAGGGGGGATCAAGGCAATATGTAGGCAGGGACTTATGCTTCTCGGGATGGTAGGGAGGGCGAGCATCATCCGCCCTAATCCCTCATACACTCGTTCCGGAGCGTGGTCTAGGTTCGTCGACCACATTCCTGACTCCCTTCCGTACCGTCGTGATAGTTCCACTTGATGCATCGTGTCCAGGGACCAAAAAGACGCTCCTCGCGTGGAAGCTGGGTTCCGGGGTATATACGGCATGTATGGCCCCAGGCGGTTGAAAGCTATGGATGTGGTTGCATCAACACAAATATGGAAAGAGCAAGAGAAACGAGTGAAACTTACTAAAGATCTCCTGGCAGCAGAACCAGGGTGAAACTGACACAGAGGCGTTCGTCTTGTTGTGTGGGAAGGGCGAATTGAAGGGCCTGGTCGAAATAATCGGTGACGACATGGCGTTCAAGAGGTCTATTTGGGAATGTCACCGTCCATAGCTTACTTCCTTGTTCCCCGATTATCAAGTCATCTTGCCATCCGCATCATGGTGCTCATCTGTGTACGTGCATGCGTGATGGAGAAGACCCCAATTCATGTCGCTCCA